>JAANSM010002954.1:0-13854 GCA_036850725.1 Orchesella villosa | reverse complement strand
GATTGATTAAACTTTATTAACGTGTTATCTGTATCAACCCAAAAAATAGGCTGTTCTCCCTACAAAAACACACTGCACCAACGGTTTACAATATCAAAGTAATTTCATTTTTGCATCAAACGCTGCTTTAAGACAATAATTATATTTATATCATGTATCCCAGTTTATGCTTAAATTATGCATCGATGTTCACTGCGGAATGTAATAAAAGGTAGTAGAGTAGAGTATAAAACCAAATTTTCCATGCAATAATTAACAATACAAAAACAAAACATTTTTAACATCAAAGTAAAGTGAGAAACGCATATGCAGGTATATTATAACTTGTAGAAGTTAATAATTTAATTTAATTTGTCGTTGATTTACTCCTTTCTTATATAGACGGTTCTTCAAAGCGTCATAGAAGAGATAGTAATGGGAGTGGACGCAGTGGAGCGTCTGATAGGGGCACAAGAGACAGACATCGCGATGAAGGTCCGTCTGGTCGAGGGGATGGACCTCGTGAAGGTCCGTCTGGTCGAGGGGACAGACCTCGTGAAGGTCCGCCTGGTGGAGGGGACAGACCTCGTGAAGGTCCGCCTGGTGTAGGGGCTGGACACGGTGAACATGACAGAGGTGAACCTTCTGGAAGAGGATTTGGACGCGGAGGTGGTGGGGACCGAGGTGGGAGAGGAGGTGGTCGTGGTCGAGGCGAAGGAAGAGGTGCTCGTCGAAGACAGTTTGATGAAGATTTTGATATGGTCGTGTCAAGAGCGGCAGCCACTGAACGTGTTATGAGTAAACAAGCAGTACTTGGAAATTCTGAACCTGTTCATCTGCAATCCAATTTTTTTAAAGTGGATCGCAAGCCGGATTGGTGCATGTTTCATTATCGCGTGGACTTCAAACCAGATGAAACTGACACACGACTTAAGAAAAAGCTAATGCGACCCCATGCCCAAAGTTTGGGAGCCAACATATTTGATGGTAGCTCATTGTATACTGCCAACCGTCTACACCCTGATGTAAGTTATTCGCCGTATTTCACATTTCTTGTAGTATTGCAGTAGTAATACTGTATTGATTGGGATTTAACAAACAAGTCATATAAACTTTCTCTTTCCTCATTAGCCAATGACGCTTTATTCACTCCAACCAAACAGTGAAGAAAAGATAGAGCTAACCGTGAGAATGGTGGCTGAACTTGCTCCAACTGACGGCATGTATCTTCAACTGTTCAACATTTTAGTCCGGAAGTGCCTTGAAGGAATGAGCCTTGAAGAGATGGGTCGTCATTTTTACGATCGACACCAAGCCATTCGACTTGACGCTCATCGTTTGGAGCTGTGGCCTGGTTACATAACAACTATGCGTAACCACGAAAATTCTATTCTGCTGGGGGTCGAAATTACTCACAAAGTTCTAAGGTTGGATAGCTGCCTCCAAGTTATGAATGAAATTCGTCGGCGAAGCAATGATGAGGTAGTTTGCTATTTTGTAAATGACAATTCACTTTTTTATTTCTTATTGGCTATGGTTATTAACATAGGTATGATTTCATTTTCTTTTTCCAGAACCGTGTCAAAACTGAGATTGTTGGGTCAATTGTCATGACATCCTACAATCGGAAAACGTACCGAGTGGATGACATAGAATGGAGCTCAACCCCAACCAGCACCTTTGATATGAAAGGTGTTGCAACCACGTTTATAGATTACTTCCAGCAAAGGTATAATATTACCATTCGTGATCATCGACAACCATTGCTTGTGTCTCGCCCCAAGAAACGAGATTTACATCGTGGGCAAATGGGACCAATCCTCCTCATCCCAGAGTTATGCCAAATGACTGGGTTAACTGACGAGATGCGAGCTAACAATCAACTTATGAGAGCTCTTGCAACTCATTTGCATACCGATCCAAATGCTCGTGTCGCGAAGCTTAAAGACTTTATGCAAAGACTAAAAACTATTCCATCGGTAAGATTTCATTTCATTTCATTGTTTGTTACATTTCATTTTATGAACACTGGTAATTTCTTAACATGCCATCAATGACGTATGATCATTTTTACATGCAGATTGTGGAGGAGCTTAATCGATGGGGGTTGAGCTTTCAGGACCGTCTTATTGAGGTTGATGGGCACGTTATTCCACCTGAGAAGATCTTATTTGGCGAGGGCAAGTTTGAGGTCCCAAATGACAGATATGACTGGAATGCAGCTTTCAGAAGTATGATTGAATGTCTTTTTTCTCTCCATTATTTCCTTGTTTTCATGCCGTAAATAAAACTAATGTGTAACCCATGTTTCTTTTTCTACAGATAAACCAATGTACACTTCTGTTCCATTGAAGCAGTGGGTAATTATTTGCCCTGGTGCGGCTGCATGGTGCGTTGATAAGATGGTCAACGCCATGCAACGGGTTTCAAGACCACTCAATTTCCCGATTTCAAATCCAATACAATTGTAAGTTGATCACTGTTTAAAGATTTCTTATGGACATTACAAATAATAACATTATATCGTTATATTAATGATGTACAATGAATTTATTCACCGGTTTCTTCCAATTATTTTCAGGCAACGTATTTCAAGCGATCGGCCTAATGACTACGCAAAGGCAATTGATGATGTCATGAATCAGCACAAGAGAAACCTGCAACTTCTCTTTGTCGTTCTGCCAAGACAGGTTACTGATGTTTACTCTGCTGTTAAGAAACGAGCAAGTTTGGAATTTGGAGGTGAGTAGCAATTGTTAACCCAGAATTATCAGATTTTTCCAAGCCACATAATACTTTATATAGTAATTCGCTAAATTACATTTTTATTAGTGCCTTCTCAATGCTTCGTTGCTAAAAATGCTCAAAATGATAAGGGATTGATGAGCATTTGCACAAAACTTGTCGTTCAAATGAATGCAAAACTAGGAGGTGAGCCTTGGACAGTGGCAGTCCCACTTAAGGTTAGTAGTATTTATGCACTCTAAAATTGTACACATAATCTGTAATTATATGGCAAATTACATGTACTAATTAACTGTACAATAATCAATCACGTAGAATCTCATGATTGTCGGTTTTGACGTTTATCACTGCGGAAAGAGGAAGGGATCCAGTGTTGGAGCCATGGTTGCTACTACGGCAGCCTCACAAGCTAAATACTACAGCACAATCAGTCACCACAGTTCCCGAGATGATTTATCCGAGAGAACTGGTGCCGACTTCACCAGTAAGTTGTTTGCATTAAGATTTACATAAGTTGATACTGATATTGGCATAAATACATGTACTCCTTTCTATTTTAGAATGTCTTCATGCCTATTCGAAAATCAACAATGCTCTTCCTGACCGAATTATCATGTACCGTGATGGTGTTGGCGAAGGACAACTCAAATATGTGTACGAAACAGAGCTCGGAAATATCAGGGTAAATATGATAGTATATATTAATGTGCTGTTTTATTTGTTGTTGTTTTATTTTATTTTCTCATTACTTTATTCATTATATTGAATTACTGCTCAAACTCAACTGTTTATATTATTTCCTAGTCGGCCATTGACGGAGTATATAAAAGTGCTGGAAGGGAGGCTACCATTCAACTGTTTGTATTATTTCCTAGTCGGCCATTGACGGAGTATATAAAAGTGCTGGAAGGGAGGCTACCATGCCGAAATTCACATTTATAGTCGTGACGAAAAGGCTTAACACGAGAATATTTGGACTACAAAGGAACGGTCATGTGAACCCCGGACCAGGAACAGTGGTCGATGATGTGATTACCTTCCCAGAACGGTACAATAAAATTTATTTGTGTGCTAATATTTCTTCAAACTTTTAAACAAATGATAAATGGAAATTACATTTGAAAATTGATTACTTTTTTCAGGTACGATTTCTATTTAGTGGCTCAACACTCAAGACAAGGAACTGTCTCTCCAGTCGCATACAACGTGTTGTATGATAGACAGGGATTGGATTCAGATAAAATCCAACGCTTAACATATAAATTATGTCACATGTACTTTAATTGGAGTGGGACTGTGACTGTTCCAGCGCCTTGCCAGTATGCTCACAAACTGGCTTATTTGACTGGCCTTGCTCTTGGAGCACCAGCCCATGAGCGGCTGTCCAATTTGCTCCATTATTTGTAAAAGAGTGGGTTAGTTTGGTTAAATGTTCTTCCATGAATACATTTTTATATTTGTAATACCATAGTACTACATTCAACTGCCGAATGTTTATATCGAGATGTTCACATGCTCTTTTGGTATGTAATAATGTTTAATACATAAGATGGAATTAATATAGCATATATTCTGAATAGTTGGGTTCATTTTGATTATCTTATTCTTAGTTCTGTATGGGTTGTCTAGTATGGATTGTATAATTTTTTTTCATAGTTGAGATTTGAAAGTAGAATAGAATAGAATGTGTTTCATTCTAATATATTAGCCATCCACAGATTGTTCCAAGAGTTAAATATTATTTAACTAGGTATATAATTTACTTATGCTTGTTAATATTTCAAAGTTTATAATTCTATAAAGATAGAAACGTAGTAATTCCATAGTATTGTGTAACTGTGTTACGATAATGCTAGGTTATTGCTTGTTTTTTATGTTGACTTCTTAAACATATTATATATTATAACGTTATGTATTTTATTTGGTACATTTGCTTTGGGCTTATCATTGTAACTCCTAACATTTGGTATCATTTTTGTTTTCACAACCATAAAAGAATAAAAAAAGTTAAAAATGAGAAGCTACTCAGCCTTCATCTAAAGTTATTTATAGGAATATCTCTTGTTTTGTTCTATGAACCGCATCCGATGAGATTGATAGTAAATTTGCACGTCCCAAATGCTTTTGCTGTAATCAATTGTTCTACAATTGGGTCTAGGAATCTACAACCGCTTAGAGTTTTACCTTTCCATTCGCAAATAAAACAAATGCTGGTAATACGGGCTGACGTTGAGAGTCAATTTTATTCCTAACTTGAATACAGTGTGCTTAGAGCCAACTTCCAACTCATTGCAATTCACGCGTGCATGTGCATAAGCTGCAGGCATAACCTGGAAAGGATCACCAGTTATGTAGAAACGACATGAAAGTGAGTTGAATCCTTGTTCCTAATGAAATACATTGCAGAATGCACAATCGGGAAAATGAAGTTGAAGCAGTCGACATCATTTCATAGCTATAGATTTCCTTGTGCAACAAACTTTGTCTCCGTCTGGAAAAGGATATTAAGCAGAGAAATGACAAAAGCAATTCCGATGAGCATGCTGTGTGGCATGACTAAGCACAAAAGCTCATATTATTTTGTCGAAGTAATCAGTCAAATGCTCTGCTCAAAGTGAAAGTTTTAACTTTCGTTAGTTGTATGTGTGCTCTCAACTTTCACTCACAGTTGCTACAAATTCCACAAGGAATACGGTGGACTTTCACCCACTTTCCTTCAAGTTGTTTAAAATAGGAATGAAACGCGAGCAAATAAGATTATACTCGGGGCTCTGCACAAACAAATGGATATACGCAAACACTCTCTCATGCATGTAATGCAAGCTCCTAGACACAAGCATTTTGGACGGTGCCATAAACGGATGCAGATAGCAATCCGCCGTCGTCATCATTTTCAGCCTGTTTGCTTGCTCCTACATTATTGCATAAGTAAGTATATACTCCATCTACGCCGGTAGTAATCTTTTTGTACTTCATCTTCTCTTGAAATTTCGCTATGGAGCCTAACCCCCCACAATTGCCTCTCCAAAAGACAATTCCCAAGAACTCTTTGAATCTCTAAGGAGATAAAGTTACAAGCATCAAGTTATGTCCTTCATGCAACATCCGTATTTGTTTAGAATCTGGCAACTTTAAAATATTGACATGTTGTGGATTTGCTGGAACAACATAATAACCACTTTGCAGATGTCTTAACTAGCCTTCACATATCAAATCAAAGCAAAGGGTGAGTTTGGTGTTGCTAGCGGAGAGAAAGCTTATGAAACGGGAAGCTTATATATAGCACGAAACATATTTTACTAGAATATGCTGTTTCTTCAAGAGACAGAAACCGGCTACGTTTAGGAAGATCTAAAAGAACTGCGGGGACTCGGCTTTCCTCGGGCTTCTGGCATTGACGAGAGAGAAAATAAGACAGAAAAGAAGAGAAAAATGAAACAGATAATTTAGAGACAGTGACAGCAGTCTTACCAACGCCACGAATCATGAATGATAAAGTTCTTGCTTAATTCTCATTTTAATTCTGTCTACAATTTCTTTCTCTTTCTTGATAATCAAACCTTGGATATTCCTAAAACTGTAATACATATTTCACTTTACATATGCATAAGTACAAATAAAGAATTAATAAAAATCTTAACGATCATATTATGAGCAATTTGACTCCGCCATTAAAATGTATCAAGCACTGCTACTTAGAACTCATGCAAAGTGGGACACAGTCCTCGTCTTCATTTCCTTTTTCTTGCTTTTCATTCTCCGGACGACAGAAAATTATGTGGCGAGGAGATGTAATTTGATCTCAACCACAGTAAGCTATTAATTTCTCTGTGCAAGGAACCTAGCGCATTAGCAAACCAAATGATGTAGATGCAAATATACGAATAAAATAATGCAATGTAAACTTTTGAATTAATCCAATTACTTTTTCCACAAAAAAACTATTTGTTACTTTTTACAATTACGTGTTGTATCCGAAGAGCTCCACATGTGGCTGATTAGAGGTAACCCGATTTTATTTTCACAACCACGTGTCGACGTAATATAATTAGGCTAAAGTACATCAAATTAGATTGTCGTCATTTAGTAACGGCTTACATATTTGCTAACGTGGTGAGAACAAGTAAAGACTCTTTTATAGTAACTTTATCATCCAAATTTTATATCATCAGTATTCATACAAGGCCCTCACTTTGGTTCGGTTTGTTTGGCTAGTAAAAAGGGAAAAGTAATTACAAACAACTTCAACAGCCTTGGGGTTGTGGATAGATTTACAAACCAAAAGATAAACGTTTTCTGGTTTCGGTTGTCGAGCTGAAGGCATCTATTTCTTTTTACACCTTGGTGGTAATAATGGGATCTAGGGATAATGAGATGCGATTGTGATGGACCAAGTTGTTGAGGTGAGCAATTAAACATAGCTTACGTTGGAAAGCATGGATGCCCACACATTCATCGTCGCCTCATCTCTTCCAGCCTATCGCCTATTTTGCTGGCTACATGGTTGCGTATATGTATAAATCGTACCCGTGTGTATTAACGATAATGGTATTNGATGCCCACACATTCATCGTCGCCTCATCTCTTCCAGCCTATCGCCTATTTTGCTGGCTACATGGTTGCGTATATGTATAAATCGTACCCGTGTGTATTAACGATAATGGTATTAACTATATTCTGTTACACTGCGAGTACCTATAAAAGTAAGCGAAAGAATACAGCAAATTTCGGCATTCGAGATTTCCCTAAATTCTAATGGCTAACGATCAAGCACTAAAGCTTATGTAATATCTTATGATCTAAAGGATCAACTATCAGCTTCATTCAAATTTGCCTACAGAACTAGTCCTTTCCCCTAAAAATTGAGATCAAATGTATCTACATAAAGTTTAACCGTACATAAAAGGGTCTCCTCCTTTCAAGAAACCCTTACATGGCCTTGCTTATGCGTTTACGAGGTCCACATGGTTAGCCCTCTGGTTATTTTCCGATGTGTCAAGATGATTTTTTTAAATAGCAACAAAAACACGATTGGCTTATGCTTAGTAGAGCACGGGTTGGCAATGAAGTAGTGTGCATAAAGTGTATAGGCGGGGTAAAATATGTATGGCGACACGACACTATCATAAGAAAACGAAAAGTAGGAGTAGTAGTTGAGTAGTAGAAGCCATGTATGTTAAAGAAACGGAGAAACACGGAGAGAAAGAAAGAAGCAAACAGAGCTCCATCGAGAAAGTACTTTTTCCTCTCTCTGACGTCAATCTTGGAACATCTATTCTCTAAGAAATTGGACTATGCTACAAGAGGTTTCTATTAACCACTAATTTCCGTCCCTTCACTTCTGACAACTTGCTCATAAGCACACATACGTAACTTCGTAGCCGAGCGGAAGAGTCGTTAGATGTGCACTTCCCATCTACTAAAAAAATTACCTTGCTGTAACTATACTTAATGGCTGTGTGATAAACACATTTCGATGAGACTTCACACACAGGTTACTTTCTTTTACATATCATGACAAAAGATGATAGAAATATCTGTATCCTTCCATTTACGAATCAGTTTTTTATAACGCTGTGCTACCTTTCATCACAGTTGATACTATTGTGACCAGTTTATGGATGGACGGAAGCTCTCTGAATTTTAACAATACAGTGAAAAAACTGAGAAAATAGAGAGGTCGTGTTTCCGCTCTGTCTACCCTACTTATCGTTATTAGGAATTCGGTCAAGCCGGTCAGGCTATTTGACGTAGATGATAGATGCCTCCTCACTTTGCTTTCTCCTTTAGGCCATCCAACATTCTCGGGAAATGTCGTTAAAATTTCATTTAGTACTACACGTGGAGTTTTAATTGGGTAGAGCTACGAAATAATGAGGGTTCATTAACTATATTAGAAAAGCCTAGTTTCCAATGTTTTTCCTAACTGAAAAAAATAACAGAGATTGGAGAATGTTTCATCTATCACATATATCACCATATATGTACGTATTAAGTGGGAAGGAAAAGAAAACAGGAGAATTGAGCGGTACGGGTAGCAGCGGCACTCTATTACATTGCTTTTCTTCGATGCATGCATGTGTACGAAAGAGAAAGCGATAGACGCCCTATCGTATTCGCTTCTTTGATGTGAATCTTCTTTTTTTTCACTTCCTCATAAGGAAGGAAGTCTAGAAAAAGTAAGAATCGAATAAAAGTGTATGCATACACATGCTTACATGACATAATATCCACGTATATAGACTTCCTTCTCGATGAAGAATAAAAGAGCGAGGAGATAGAACATCGAATCGTCTCAAATGTCACAATAAAATAGTGATACAAAAAACTTACATCGTAAATTCCACAGTGTTTGTATCAACAGCCAGAGAGCTATTCACACATCAAGCGAGTGAGAGAGATAGAGAAAGAGCAACAATCCAGCAACCAAAGATGAAAATTGGTACAGTTTCGTTCCCATCCCAATGTGGAGACGAGCACAAAGAGAAAGCCCTAGTCTAGAATCTCCTTTCTTCCATTTTACAAGAAGTGTGCTTTGCTTGCTTGCTTGTTGGCAAATCACATTATTGAAATGGAAAGGAGCGAAAGCTTGTTATGATTATTTCTATTACTATTATAAAAGTCGTTACCAAATCCTTATGTCTCATATCTTCTTCATCTCCTTTCACCCTCTCCAAACGACAAATTACAACGATCTTTGATCTTTTCCTTATTAAATAGTTATTGTGACCTTATATGTTCTCAAATATGTACCAAAGCAATTGAATACACGTCTTTTTGGAACAGTTAGAACAACATTGTACATATACCAATAAAATTAATGATATTATGTCGTTGTGCAGCAGCTCGTACAAAGGAAGAGAAGCCTACGAACCAACCTTATATTTCGGCTTATATGGAAAAACCTTATATATGCAAGCATACTTTCAATCATCGTAATATGTCGCATCAAATTCTACTAAATAGGAAATACAAGTTATATCCATTTATAAGGGTTTCCTCCAGTTTCCTTCGTATAATATAGTTTCGTAGCATGTAGAAACTACATTTATCACATTATTGCCCAATTACTCACTGCAAGAAACATTTGCTTATGAAAAATGTTGTAAACATAATCACAATCTACATCTCTAACAAGCTCCGCGCTACATATAATGTCATCAGTGCTACTTTTTATAAGGGTTTCCTCCAGTTTCCTTCGTATAATATAGTTTCGTAGCATGTAGAAACTACATTTATCACATTATTGCCCAATTACTCACTGCAAGAAACATTTGCTTATGAAAAATATTGTAAACATAATCACAATCTACATCTCTAACAAGCTCCGCGCTACATATAATGTCATCAGTGCTACTGCTGGGTACCTGTAGACTACAGACTCCAGAATCATATATACATATACATGATGAAGGGAGAAAAACTCATTCGAGGTAGTTTTTCAGTAGCAACTTTACGTTTTTTATGCATGGGTTTACAACGGCTCACCCTTAACAAAGTGAAATATCATTAGCCAAGACATTAACTATCAACCTATCGACTTGTCATGCTTTTTATTATGACGCCTCTTCTCCTCTCAGATTCATGCTCTCGAATGTATCGATGCCTGCGTCTCTTTTAATAATATGGAATGTTTGAATTAACTTGAAGGGCCTAAGCACCAACATTAACTGAACTATATATTACTATACTTGCATGGTATCAAGATAAAAAGTAGTGTGGGCCTGTGCCTAGCTAACTGGAAAATTCGTTCGTGACTACTGTGTCATATAGCATGAAAGTTCACTTTTGCTGAGTGGTGTGATAATGTGAAAGGTGCGATATGCTACAGTCAGTACAGGCAAATATACATAGATGCTGGAATGAGGGTTGCTCAACTTAATCATATTATAACAAACTTTGCAAACTTTTTTATAAGAGGAGAGAGAGCGCAAGCAGTGAAGTGAAAAAAGAAGTTGCAAGACGACAAGTTTTTTTTTGAGTAGTCTCGCAATTTCAAACTTATTATTTGGGATCCGCAAACACCAATGTAAATATGCTTAAGATAGGTATATCTCATAGAGTGAATGATGCGAGAGTGAAACAAGGAAGGAAAAGGAAGTCGTAATGCTATAAAGTTGTTGACTGGAGTGGAAACGTCAGAGGAAATTTAGAGGATGAAAAAGTGGAACGATGACTGTGAAAAATTAGGTATTAAAACATTAAACCGCTTTTTCCTTGCGGTTTCCTTCGTCACATCATCATAATTTCCTTATTTAGGCTCCAAACCAAATTCCATTCAAGTATGTAGGTATATTCCAATATCACACTCAACTTTATTTATGGGGATAAACATTCAATCTCGCCTGCTTGTTGGGAATTATCACCACGCCACTAAAACACAGCAAAACCAATCGACTTATTGCAGTTTACTTTTCCAAAAAAACTCGTAAACTCAAACCCAGCATTAGATTTGCAATATTAAGTGCCGTAAACTTTTATAGTTACAAGGCTATAAAAGGAGGAGACTCCCGAGTCGAACCCTACTTTTAGCCCCAATTGAAATGTACATTGTGACTCTGCGACATGATCACACGTTGTGCAATGTGTGCTATAAAGTGACATATATCACGACGTGGATTTCAAAGCTTCAATAATACATTAAAAATATGATAGTACGAACGAGTCATGGCATGAGTATGTAAAGCCACTTGAAAAACAACAAAGCATTCTTTATTATTACTTGTGACATCAAAATGTGGCATACATATATGTACATACGTACATTAAAGTCGCAATCCTTTCATGAACACGTTTCTTCCCAAAAACGGGCATTTTCTCTCTCCTCAATGAAAAAGAACGTCTCTCTATATTATACTTTTTTTTATCCCACTTCATGATCTGCATAGAATATGCATGCATCTTGGTTTATGTATGTGCGATGCATTACAATAGGGCGACATGTCTGAGTGACTAACAAGTAGGAGGACTGGATGCGAAATGGTTAAGTAAAACATAAAAGGAACGATGCATTAACATGATAAACTTGTGACTACTAACCACCTAATTAGTCGTAATTGTGGAGGATGTGTAGTTGGTTATGTGGCTGGCCTGCAGCAAGCACAAGCCATTTACTGACTCTGACTTTTCTGTTAGGAACTGGGCAAAGTAAACGACTCGATGTTCAACACAAAAGTAATCGGAAATGGCACAATAGTGTATCCCATCGCATACCTCTATTAGTGCATAGATTATAGACTTACCTATTTCTTCCTCTGCAACTAGTGTATGTGTAATATTAATGTCTATAGATATTTTTTGTGTATATATGTATATACATATATACACGGAGAATTTGCTAGCACTGTTACGGCAAAGCCGAGCAAATTCCTACTTAGCGTGATGTGATCTGAGTAGGATCATTATGTGAGATCATTAAATCCCTTGATGATTAGTCAAATAAGTAGACATATCATATCAATATACTTACTGCTGCTTGTGTGTTCACCCATCGAGTCCAACTTTGTCAACTTTCCTCTGAAAATTAAAGTGGCTAGCTCATTCGAGGCCAATGTGCCAACTTTTTCATCGAAGGCTAGCAGATCTAGTTCCATCACAGGAAATATACGAATACTCATCTAGCTGTAATTGCTTTGTTTGTCTAGTAGAGTCAAGTAGTATATGAAGTATATAAACTATATGAAAGAGTTACGTAATCTTTGCAAATATAGAACAACCAGTGGAGTATATGGATATACATATTATGTTACGTCGAAATTTCATGGTGTAGTGTGGTTGTCATTAAGCCTTCACTTTTATTTTCATGTAGTGAACAGATTTCACTTCCGCTTAGAGATAGCTGTATAATAAACTACGACTGCAGTTCAGTTTTTCGAAGACCTTCGGGACATACTTCTCGTTGGGTTATGCATCGTATGGAAAATGGTACACATTTTTTCCAATATATGTAGATTTGCAAAAAACGGAGTACAGATTCTAAACCTTTCTGCTCAACACCTTTAAATTGGAAAGTAAATTGATTGAACAAAATTTGAAATTACCATTACTGATTTTGCAATTGGGTAAAAGGGGTAAGGCAGGACAGTTGCCAGACTATAAGTCCAATAGTCGGTTCATGCAGAAACGTCCGAAAGGAAATGAAGCTTAGATACAAGGTTGAATGTATGACCTAAACATGCGGCTGCGACTTCCCATGAAAAAAAGTATAAAATGGGTAATCTGTCAGATAATTCTACTCGTTTTGTAGTCTTCATCCTGCTGCTATCAAGATGGTATACTCCATATAATGACATGCGTACCCCATTCCGATATTAGAAAATGGCCCCTTAATACTTTTGTGCCTTTTATTGGATGGATAACCACAGAACTTTAACGAAGCTATATTACATGTTTGCATGCTATATGAAACCGATTTTAGACGCTTAACTTGGTTCCTCTTACTACCAAAGCAAATTGCATAAGATTTCATATACTGATGAGTTCCATTTGTCAAGGAAGATTGGGATATAGATTTCTTCAGAATACTTTTCTTCGTGCCGTTTTTTATTCATGTGCTGTTAAGTTAAGTTAAGTCTACAATGGACTTTCCACACAGTTAGAAAGTAACTACGTATGGCATGGGTATGACTTTAACAATGAAATAATGTTAAACCAAGTTCCATGAAGTGTTTGCCATGTTAACATACAGATGAGTATATCTAGGCTATATCCATGATCAGTGTATCAAAAATCACCACGTAACAAACTAAAATTTGAACGCCTTGATTTCTGTATAGGTAGGTTTTTTCATCGTCAACCATTACATCGACAGCACCATTACATCGCCAGTTATTTACATCGTCCAGCAAATCATCGAATTTTTTTTTTCAATTTCATCGTTGCTACACACATTTTCGTTACACATTACAAGACTTTAAAAACATTGTCAACAACATATGCTTTATTGTTTTTGGATGCTTTAAGATGCTCTTTCAAAAAATAAAAATTATGTATTAGAAATTCAGTCATTCACTCAGTCTAGTTTTAAGCAAACCAGCGACCACATATCAAATCTTTAGGATGCTTTATGGTCGCTTTACAGATTGCCAGTAACATCAAAATGGCCATTCTTTGCGTTTGCTGTGTACTATA
>JAANSM010002953.1:0-13858 GCA_036850725.1 Orchesella villosa | reverse complement strand
AAAAAAAGCTTACAATGCAATAAATGTTGTTAATGGTCGAAATATTGTGTACTGAAGAATTCCATGCTTGCATTTATGAACAAATTCTTGACCCATTTCCCAATCACGAAGACAGCAAAGAGGGAAAAAGTGGTGAACCTATAAATACCACATAAAAGGAAACATTCTGATTAGAAGTGGTAACATTTTGCGGTTTCTCACATCATAGAATATTAGTGAAAGAGTCTTGCCTGCTGTTTCATTTCCAAGTTAGCTTCCAGATCCATTTCTGCATTCAAGTAGTTAAGTAAAAATTTCATGAAGTTGTAAATCACGTATGCTTCATAGCACTCACGAAGAGAATTGCAATAAATCGAATACTCAGGAGCCAAAAGTCCGATCCACTGTAGAAGATACATATAAAATAATAAATACAGGTGCTCAATATAAAACAAATGAATGGATTTTTATTTCCAAAACTTTTTTCAAAATTTTGAATACTTACCGCATCAAGTGCATAGACTGGTACCATCCACAAAATCCTTTTCAATTAAAACAAAATTAGCGATATAAATTAATACAACTTTAAGTGGAAGACAATAAAGTAGATTTTTAAATAGTGGAAAGTTGTAACTAATTACCTTATGACATGTTTTTGAAGGTACGGTTTGGTGTAATGCACCAAGTGCTGAGTTATTTCCCAAAAAGAAATCGGAATTGCCAACAGCACAAATACTCCTCCAATCAATTGAGTACGTTGCTGTTTACTGCATTCATGGCCTAAGCAAGTGAAAACTAATGATGGCACGAGTATACATAGCACAATCGTGTAACCCAAAATGAAGAAAGGGCGAATCCATAATCGCCATCTCAGAAAGCAATGGAAGCACCATCGCCCAAGGCGAGCGCAAAAATCGCCACAGCCCATTATTAGCTAAATTTGTACTCAATGATAACTCAGATACTGGTTTCAATCCTCTTTTGTCGTGCCGTCAGTTTATATTACTTAATACACCAGTTCAAGATATAGAGATCCTAATGCTACCCTTTGTCCAGGTGTCCAATTTATTGATAATACACCTTTCGTTGTTTTACAAGTCACCTGTTGCTAAGTATTCTGCAAATTAAAAGCATTGGTTACTATAAAACACAAATTTATAATGATTTTATGAATGAATATTTAGCTTGTTGCTACTGAACTTAACAGTTTGAAGCATATCAATGAAAATAATTCATTACCGCTTGGTATTCAATAGGAATGTAGGCAGCATACTGGAATGACAATGCTTCATATTCCTTTGTTGATCTTAAGCTTCGTAGGTGTCCAATTTATTGATAATACACCTTTCGTTGTTTTACAAGTCACCTGTTGCTAAGTATTCTGCAAATTAAAAGCATTGGTTACTATAGAGCACAAATTTGTAATGATTTTATGAATGAATATTTAGCTTGTCACTGAACTTAACAGTTTGAAGCATATCAATGAAAACAATTCATTACCGCTTGGTATTCAATAGGAATGTAGGCAGCATACTGGAATGACAATGCTTCATATTCCTTTGTTGATCTTAAGCTTCGGTTACGTTTAGGGAACGCTAATGAGCTTCCAAGTTACCATTACTGGTCTTTCAAACGTCTGGAATGACTGTTTGGTATCTTCCACACGTATGTGCCAAAAATACAAGGACGGCTTAAATTGGCAACTGGTGNTCCACACGTATGTGCCAAAAATACAAGGACGGCTTAAATTGGCAACTGCTGGATTTTCACAAACTTTCGTGATCTGTAAATTTTAGATTTTACGTTATCGTTAGTTCCATACAAATCAATCCAACATACATCCATACTAAGGTACTGAAATGCTAGATAAGTATGCATATATCCTTCTATAGTAATCACAAAGTAAATACGTTTCTACGATGCAAAAGATGTGAAAGAAATCTATATGTTAGTAATAATATGCATGAGTAAAACTGCATGAGTGACTTGGAAGCAAATGAACAATTTTAGGGAATGTGAGCCGTGAGGTTTGAAATATGTATGCAAATTGATTTTAACTGATCGATATCATTTAAATCCTAACTAATTACCTCGTAATGATGAAACGACACAGGAATAGCAGCGTCGTACTATGATACTGGTTCCGTATTCACAATTAGCGAAGTGTTGGGATAGTATAATTCGGTTGTCACATTTGCATACAATGTAGCAGTAATTGTGATGATTGATTTTTTTGTTGAAAGACTTCACATTTCGATTGTGACTTTAGAGTATTACCATTTCATTTACGTGTTTTGAAATCACTATTGCATTTATCTCATCTTTTCTAGTTTTGAACCGCTACTTGGTATATCTCTCTCTTCTCTATAAATTAATCACAACACTGTTGATGATCTAAAGGATCAAGGTATTAAGTAATTCCAACACTGCAGAGCAATTTCACGTAACTGTAGCAAGTTTGATTTCTGGTGATTTCTGGTGATAATTAAAGTACCTATTTACGAATTCCGTTTGTCATCAAAACATCACAACCAAGAAAAATAATTTTGTTACATAACTCGACCGTCTCGACCCCTTCATAATGTCTTCAACCATCAACAACCTTTGTAACTTTTAGACATATAAATATTATGATTTGGCCTCATTCATATGTTAACTCAGTTGTAACTTGTCACATTTCAATGTCAAGTATCACATCACAGCGTTAATTTTAAAGTGTGGGTGATTGCGCAAATAGAAACAAAAATATCTTATCCCGAAAATATTTACGCGAATATCTTTGCAAGTAATACTCTTGAAGTTGTGACGAATGTATTTTTTATGCAGTCACATTATTTACTTCCAATTTTTTGTACACCATCACAAGTAGAAATGCATAAACAAACAAAGTAATAACAACTCAATTAAGTTGTAAGAAACAAATATTCAATGGAAGTAGTAGAGAAAGGGTTACACAAGCTGAATACTTTGTTTAAAGTACATCTTGTGTATCCTATACTTTTTAGGTTTACTTACTGGAACTTGTTGAACCCAAAATTAGCCAATTGTTGAATATTTACATTTTGTACTATATTTCTTTAACTTGTACATTACTTGACGCTTAAAAACTCAGCCTTGTTTAGTTTGGATGTAGTTGACACCTACCAACTCCTTTCCTTTCTTTTGATGGTGATGATGACGATGATCATCAAAATGTTATGTAGTGCACACGAGCGTATGTGTCATAAATTGACTTATGGGTAACTAGATTAATTATACACAAGAGAGGAAAAAAATCTATATTGTAAGTGACATCGTGACGCTTGTTGGTAGTTGGTAGTACCAATCTGGAAGACAACACAGGCTTGTATACAGCTGTTGAATTTTTTTCCATCTGTTATACAAGTGTACTTTCACACTTTACTCAGCGTCTCAGTCTCATCACTTCAACAACAACTCAAGGCACAATACAGCCCCGCTATAGGTAAAATTCGGTGTACTCACTGATACAGTTTTGCGTAAAAAAATATGAAGAAGGAGGTGCTCATTCATAATATGACTTGTAACGGAACGCACGTTCAACCCATAATGTGTATCAAATGCATGTAAAGATACTTTCTTTATGTTTTGGGAATTTGGGATACCGTCGCAGTTGTGGACACTTTGACAAAAGCATAGGATGGGAATAGAGGCTATGGAGAGAGATAGTGTGTAACAAACATCAACACAAACACAGAACGGAAGTAAGTCAAGCATCAACAGCTTGCTACTTGCTGCAAAATTCTTGGATCTATAAAAATCATAGAGATATAGAGAACGAATAAGAGAATGCTTAATGTAGCCTTGAGCCTACATTACTACCATAGTCTTTGTTTCTTCAATGCTCATGTTATGACAGCAAAAATATAAGACATTCCATTTGCGTCATAACTCTTGCTATATTGCTAAGTCCAATGTACCATATAGCCCACCCACGGATGGTATTTGTAGGTAATCCTGCAAAAAAAATGTATGTGTGATACTGCAATACCTTTAGGCAATTAATTGATTCAGGTGCATTATAATAGTATGACAGGGGTATACGGATTTCTGTTTTTTGCATGAACAAGATTAATCAATTAAACAATAAATGTCTCAAATGTTAGATGTTTTGCAAAATTTGAGTATAACCATAATAACGTGGGGCAAATGTGTTCGTTTGTCAGCAACAATGGTTACATAAATAGAGTTACGAATATGGAATATGGATAAAATGAATGAGTTAAGTTATGTACTGACTTAATAACACACGTACCATTGCATATCATTGCACTTCAGATTGTCAAAATCTTAAAATCACATGATGATTGGACATGACTTTGTCAAAGTTATGCATCATTCTGACTGTTGACTGTGTGTAAACATTCACGTGCCCTTGGTGAACACAAGCAATTTGAGCATATCTAGTGTATTTGGGCATAGCTTACTTATACGTATGAATGAATTTCAATTTGCTATGTATTTCTGACTGCTTGCTTATTTCAGAATGTTATGCAGACGGGTTTCGTTTAAGTGAATAAACTAAATCAAAGTAAAAGCAGAGGATACAAATGTATTAGTCAGTAGGTAAAATGTGCACATAATAAATTTTATTCCACTTTTTTGTACCATATAATAGTTAATTTTAAGACAAATTCAATGCTACACATATATAAATTACATATACATATATATTTCTGAAGGAAGGTTTTACCAATATAAATGACTAAAAAAAGTTTCCAGTTTATCGAAATCAAATCATATTTGAGATTCAATGGCCATCCACCTACTGAGCCATTAACCATTATTTCCAACATTGGAAAAGGTCATTGTTGTTGCATTATTAACATGATTGTAGAAGAAAATAAGCACTTTACCGTTCAAACTGTAACCAAAAAAGAGATTTTCAAATTTCTCTCTTAAATCCACCATTAAAGGGTTATATCATATATCTGTGTCATCGTACATTTTGCGA
Organism: Orchesella villosa; assembly: GCA_036850725.1. Lineage (NCBI taxonomy): Eukaryota > Metazoa > Arthropoda > Collembola > Entomobryomorpha > Orchesellidae > Orchesella > Orchesella villosa. The sequence goes on along the minus strand of JAANSM010002953.1, from coordinate 8,907 downwards.
GCGTTATTAAATTTTGTCTCTCGTAAACATTATAAAAGTAACTCGTTGCAATCATATCCTACCAAAATATCTAGACGATATGGTGATCTCGAGAATGTAATATGGTATCTATGGTTTAACAAAAAGTGCACCAGCAAAATTTTTTTGTGGAGGCCGGAGATAGCATTTCTCCTGGAGACGCTCCAATAAAATTACTGGTAAAAGTCGAACTAATACTATTACCCATTTCTTTCTGTCAGTTAAAACATCTACATGGTATACTAGTGTCAATTACAGCCGCATTGTCGGTTTGACTTGCTCATTAGTATAAATTGCTTGGTAGCACACGCGAGCGAGCTGCAAAAATTATACAAAAAACCTAACACCAATTTTTATCTATAAACTACAAAAAATTAACAATACTGTGCATCATTCATGTGTATTATTATTATATTGATAATTACGTAAACGATATCTACGCATTTATAACATATATATAACTCGCTCCGTTACATATACGAACTAATGCTATGTACACACCCGGAAACAGTACACCGTATTACTACTGCCAACGGTGAAACTAAAATGATCCTTATCGACGTTAACGTAACAGATAATGACATCGGCATTAAAAGTGGGAGCATATTATATGTGGTCCATGACATATTGTTTTCAAGGCTGCGGATTAAGTGCACGATGAAGTTTTGCGTTTTCTTCTCGGATTTCTGAAATCTGACGCGTTAGCTGGGACACTTGAATCTCTAGTGCAGCTATCCTTCTATCCTTGACTTCCAATAGTTTTGCCATTCGCTCATTTTCTGATTTCAGATGCTAGAAAGTTGACATGAAAAAAGAGTCATTAGTATTTAGTAGAAACGCTTGTAATTGCAATCTGTTGTCACATTAATTGGTGTCAATTTGCAGGACGTCCGTACCTGTGTTTGATCTTCCTTGCATCCTCTTACGTCACCACTATTATTCGCCTCATCATCAGCATCAAGATCAGAATCACTGTAAAAACATATACCTTTCACTCATTTTCCGTTCAGGGGAATACTATTTTTAGAGTATGTGTCATAAGACTTAATGATTACAATAATGTACAGACAGTACCGGACTATGTACCTTTTTCCTTTCGTAGCTGAAGCGACTTTCTCATCTGGTTCGCAACTTAAGTTGGATACTTTCGATATAGAAGGAGGTAAAGAGTTTTCATTATTCTCGTCCTCTCCAGTACTTCCGCCTGTCGACTAAATAACAAATGGGAATGTATTCTGTAGTAGAATTTCAACTGAATTGAGCGTCATACTACAACATGTTGTTCCATACTATAGCACGTAATTTTTATGATAATATGGCAGTCAGTATTAGAAGGAGGTAAAGAGTTTTCATTATTCTCGTCCTCTCCAGTACTTCCGCCTGTCGACTAAATAACAAATGGGAATGTAGTCGTTATTAGAAGTTTAACTGAATTGAGCGTCATACCACAACATGTTGTTCTATACTACAACACATAATTCTTATAATAATATGGCAGTTAGTATAGAAAACAAATATATTACATAACAGCTAAAAATAATCCAGTCCTACATTTTACGATGATGCCTGGAATATAATAATATAATAACGAAACGTAACTACATTATTAAATTTACCTCTGTAGATGGTAAGTGCATTACCCCCGTACTGCGCCTTTTCTCGCGCAACTTTCTCCTGTCCCTGGCTCCCTTATTGCTTTTTCCTGCATGAGCACCCCTGTTCAAAACATAGGTTAGCACAATCAGTTTACGACTCACACTAGTAGAAGTCAGGCCCGCAACCACGGTTTTTAGTTTGGGAGGACGGGGACATTTTTTTAGTTTAGTTCGCAAAGTTCCCAATAAACTTTTTCTTACTGCCCAACGTAACACTATTTTTTAGCATTAAACTGCAAATTGCTTAACATAAAACGCTGAGAAAATTATTCCAAATATTCTACATGACTAAATACAGCTATGGTTAAAGAATTGTAATAGTAATGTTTAATGGTTTGGTGTGAAACTGGGGACAGTAGGATTAAAAATTGTACGAGCTCTTGGGTTATTGAGAAAAACTGTATTTGTATACGTTTTTCAAAGGAAATAGTAAGGAAACAGAGGGGAACTATAAATTTCAATGAGGGGGTGATATAAAATACCACCTCCTTCCACTCACGTTGGTTGCGGGCTTGGTAAAATACACTATTTTAAACGGAGAGGTACCCTGATTAGTATTCAACTACTAATTGACAACTATCAAGTAATTACTACCTAGGTATTGATCTTTTATCTTTGTTGACACCCCGACATATTGGCTTAGGACTCGCGTCGTTTTGTTCTACAAGAACTACAGATGTCTGTTCTAATTTCGGAATGTGAGATTCGTCTACATCTTTTTCACACTCATCTCCTAAACATGTAATTCAAACAATTGAAACAACAGAAACGTTGTATTTCATCACTGGCTGTAAAAATAGTTGACGTTAAAGACATTACCTCTCATCGGATACGTGTTCACGGAACGATTTGCTCTTGCCGACCTGACCTTGGCTCGGCGGGATGCTATTGCAAATTCATGCTCCACGTCGTGATCCTCTTGTGAAACTGACGACGATGCCATAGTTCTGGAATTAGTAGGTACATACAATAACCGTCATTCACTTGCAATCATAGTGTGTGTTGTTGATTTGATTATACATTATGTATGTCATTAAAACAAAGTAAAGTGTTAAATATGTCAAGTATTTCTAATTTTTTAAACAATTCTCGTTTTGAATTAATTTGCGAAATATTCAACAACATATTCATCACTTCACCATGAAAGTACTGTAGAACTTTGAGTATATTTGCATTCAATTGAAAAATGTGTGCAATTGTATTAAAAATGTGATTTATAGGTCATATTTAATAGGTCATTTTCTAACTGTCCTAAATATTTTAACGATACAAATACTAAACAGTTATTAAATTTTCGTCATGTATAATACAGATTCATACCGGGATAGCATATATAAACTCTGTATTTGTAATAAGACAGTTACAAGGAATTAATAAACAAATTAATTTCAGTATTTTAAATACGTTAAAAAATGTAACCTGGATTTCTAATTTCTAGGTTCTTGCTTTCAATCCACGTTTAAGAACGTTAAAGTATGTATTTACAAAACATTAAATAATACTTTAAATCACTTGCTTGTTTGCGTTGTCCTGCGTTTACTGTTACTAATTGTCTATTAATGTCAGTGTCTTATGGATACTAGATATGACATAATTTCCTATTTTAAGATTAGAAAGTAGTTATTAAAAAATTCGTCCGATAAATGAAAGGAATACTATCATAAGAGATCACATTTTAATACGTAAATGCATGTAAAAACTATGTAAATCATGCACACTAGCTGTAAACTATATTATAAAAAGTCCATCGTGTACGACATCAATTATGTTAATTTAAACTCTGCACGTCATTACCTTTTTCCTTATATACTGTATCTTTCTAGTCAATCTGCACTAGTATTTATTTCACTCGAGCAAACTACTCGTCTTCTGACTTACTATAGTTTTTAAACTTTGGAAGCTATTTGAAACAGTTTCAATTTAAAGTAATTGTAAATTTAAATATCTGGTATGATTACTGACATAAAAACACAAATATTATGCTCAATCATATGTGAAGGTTTATACTGGGCTAAATATTATATTTCTTTCTCGCGTCTTGCGTGTTCTGCGTCAATACGTCACTTTTCTGTATACATACATTTGACATGCAGTGTGCACTTGTTTCATATATGTGTACTCCTTCACTAAAATAGTACATCGAGCCCATTCGTATATTCGTATATATGCATAGAAGAGAGAGCTTGAGCCTAATAAAATAACCATAACTTCTAGAAGGCAGGTTAAATATAGGTAACAATGAATGTACAGTATTCGTATACCTATAAGTGTATACATTTATGCATGCTCAAATATCAAATATATGTACATACCATAAATATATAACATGGTGATTCTTTATTTCTCATCTATGAGTACAACTCTCTGACAACAAGAAGGCTTCAGTCAAGCTCTAAAACGTAGCGTTATTTTGGAGGCTTGCAAAGAAACATAGTACTTCATGATTGTAAAAGGGTCTGGGAAAAGAGTCTGGAAAACTAGATGCTTGCATACATGTCTGATATCATATAATCATACGGTAAAAGAAAGCTCTATTCTAGTTCTCTAGCACTCATATTGAATAAAATGAACATGATATGATATCATCATGAAGTTTGAACACAAATAACGTATCCTTTATAACTCCCTACATAGCGTACTAGATAGGCGTAATGTAACGTTCTACTAGACTAGATGTATGTATGCAACGACTTCTTCTTCTGGTTTTAGTGCTAGCGCAATGTAAGGTAAATCATTGAATCAAAAGCGTAAGTGCATAATGTATAGAGGTAAATTTTCGCACATGAAATATTGAAGAAGTAAAAGCGACGGAATGACTCTCGAGAAAGTCTTTTGGACTGACGTCAGTATCGAACCGAAGTGAATTCTGAATTTTCACATGCTTAATATTGAAGGAGGATACATTGGTATCGTTTATCAATGTTTCTACACGTTTACATGGCTATGAATGAAGTGTGCAATTTGGTGCATCGATTCAGATAGGTACATAACTACTTGAAGACATGTTATATACTGCATGGGAAACATGGGAGGCACGAAAAGGTAATGAAATAATTGATAATTCGTCAATGGCATTCGCATAACAGGTGGAATGCATTAATATTTTAGTCTCTGAAACCCGCAACCCAAACAAAGAAGGTATTTGTAAAACTGCATGTATGCAAATTGCGTGTAAAAATAATTTCCAAGAGTACTATACACACTACACTTGTGCAGTTTTCATTTCCATGAGTTGGGTTAAATGAGAAAAAAACACTACACTAATTGTGAAAATTTATCAATGAAATTATTCATGAGTCCTTGAGTCTATATTTCTTGAAATAATCGAAAACAAGTGAGTTCATTATACTGTAAGGTCTTCTTTTACATGTTTATTAATTACTTTTAATATAATATAACTTTGAGAAATGGTTTAAAGTACACTATTAATTGCATATTGATATTAAGAACAAAGAATTTTATTGTTTCGCATAATAATGGTAGTCAGTCATAAATTAAAGTTGCTGCTTTATCGATAAGTGTCCTTCTGTAATTTGAAAACTCTACCAAAAACCGGATACTGAACTAGACTACCAAAACTGGTATAAATCGGAAGCCAGGAAACTCATCAATAACGCATTGCATCGTGGGTCATAATTTTAAGTGCACACTAAAATAGTCACTATGTAATAAGTAAATCACGCACACTGACAGGAGATTCATAGTTGACATAAGTAAATCCATATATTCATTATTTTACATTGGAATTGATTCCCTATCACTACTTAAGTAACTTACCGTACCTACTTACAATTAGCAAATTAACTTTAAACGAGTATGATTTTTAGAAGTTTTCAAAACACTATTATTTCCCTATCATATGGCCCTACAAATACAAACACTGCATATAAAACCTGAATATTGCCTTCATATAAAGTTTCCAACCAAATTTCATATATTATTATATACCTTCCGCGGAATCGTTTGTATCATTTATATGTTTTTATAAAAATGACGCAGACTCATTCATAAAAGTGAACTATTTCAGTTCACTTATAATACGCAAGTACTACTTACACCAACTCGATCATAATTATTGTTTACCGATGTTTAAGCTACCTACTTTATATATAAATCTAACATCTAAAATTATACATAGTTACATTATTGGGCTATATATTAGCTGGTTGTAAAGACTATGATACTGCTCCAGTCTATTATAGTCATATCCGGAATACGTTTGGCAGATACGAAATCTTGAATCGTTCAATTACACAAATGAAACTATTCGCAAATCCAAAACGTTTCATTATTCTGCTTCAAGCACAACCCATAAACATATATAGTACATAATAAACAATTAGTTAAGTCAATTAAATATCCAAATACATGACAAACTGTACATTAAGTACTTTGGGAGGATAAAACAGAATGAAATAAAACGATGTTAGTTAGTCCTACATTTAAAAAATTGGCTCAGGCTTATTAAACATAAATTACCAATATACTTGACTCTGCAAGTGATTTGCATAGCAAGCTCGCATTCGCAAAAAAACCATGCAGAAAGGGCCGTCGAGTAGTCTCGATGCTAATTTGATAATGAAATTCAACTTAAGCTACAATCTAACTGATACTTTTATTAAAATAATGAATACAAAGACATAGATACTTGTAATCACTAATGAGGCTTAGTTCTACGACGCAACCTAGGAATTATATTTGAATACGGTTTTTGTTTATATATTTTAGAGTAAACTCCGTGTGATGTTGAGTATCTGCATCCAGGTGGCAGGTAATACGCATAATGTAGCGTCCACCTACCAGTTTTTAGATTTGGGCAGATAACCATATGCCAATTGGAAGAAGTAGGACTTTGATAAGCATAATCTGCCATTTCGTAGTCTTCAGTTCCTATAAAATTATCCATTTCAGTTATCAATTTTGCAACACAATCTTAAACCTTTGAACGTGTTAAATGCATTGATTTTACGAGCTTTTTTGTTGTCCTTACCATGAACTGTTACTGTGAACGAGCAACGAGCTTTGTTTCCCTCAGCATCACCGGCAATATAACTCACATGATGATTTCCTCGAGAAAGTGCATGTCCTGGTGAATGACTTTGTTGTACATATTGCAACTTGACATTATCACTAAATTTAGGTTCTGACCACCACACTTCTTTTGACCCTTCTCCTGGAGTAAGTCTAATTTCAAATGATGTTGGGCATCCTTGTACCCTTGGAGCCTCACGATCTACGTATAAAATAATAATTCACAGCATAGTGTTTTTTTACTACTAGATAGTATAGACCTAAGGTGTAATTTTTTGATTTATAATGAATGATTTCCACATGCAATGAATTTGTACAGGATTAAGAGAGCATATCCACGATATACATGTCAGGTGTATCATTCAATTTCTTTATACTTACCGACCACATGAATTTTGAAATGGCAAGTTGCCGTGTCATTCGATATAGGACTTCTAGCAATGAAGGAAACTTGTGTAATTCCTGGTGGAGCATCCCACTCCAAATTCTTTGCCCAGGGCGGAACTGCTTCAACATATCTGAAACGGATTACACACCAATCCCCATCATACATGAGCAGTCATATATATCATTGAATAAAAAGTGATGTACTGCACAAGCACAACTCAATCAGTTAATCAGCAATGATTCTAATCTCATCAGAAATATCTGAACTAACTAACCTGACAAAGATTTGTAATACGTGATAAAATACAAAATGATGAATGACATGATTTTTTTTACATCTTTTCATTGTGTGAATAATGCAATGGTTTTTACAATACAATACATAATCTCAAATTTCAATTGAATATACACATGTTTTGCATCAGAATGGCATTAGCATATAAGCAACATGATTTCATTGTCAGCGGCATGTTTTTTACCTGTACCAATCCATGTTCGCTTGTGGTTGTGGGATTTTGACGTAAGCAGATGACTGTCCAGGCTTAAGGTCAACTTCGACATCAGATGGACAATGAATGTAAGGACGGGGCGTGGGTGGCAGTTTTATGCAAAGCGGATTATCTTCAGGGAACCATTGGAAGCCTTTGGAACAGGTTCTTATTCTTCCATTCTTGGGATAAAAACCTGCAGAACAGAGTACGAGGCACTGAGAATTTAATGGCACATTGTCTGAAAGGCACGTGTCCGGGAAAAGTGTTCCATGCTCTGGAGCTGGCAAACGGGCACAGCTTGTTGAAATGCATGTGGCCCTAGATGCACTATCATATCCTTTCCATTCACCGTCCTCTGCACAAGTAATGGTTTGCTGGCTAAAGGACATTATTGAATTGTCGTCAGGACTCCCGTAAATGCTATTTAAGTAGCGGTGATGGCGATCATGAGATGAGCTTAATGAAAATCCAGGTAAACAACGGAGTTTGCATTTTGTACCATACAATTGGTTTGTCTCCGTTCACGAATGCTACTAAGCTCGGGTATTCACATTCCCAACCCACCGTGTTCTCTCGAATTGGAGGAGGTTCGCAAAATGTCACTACAAACAAGAATATATGTATTTTTATTGTCTACTTTATATTAACCCTTTCAATCATCATTTTTTGCAAATACTAGAGAATCGCTTATTTGTAAACCTTGGCATGTTTTATGATCATCCACGAGCTTGTATCCATCCTTGCAAGCACAGTAATAAGATCCAGGAAGATTAACACATTCTTGGTCACAACCACCATTCTCCATATCACATTCATTTTGGTCAATACATGCAGTTTCATTGAGAAGCTCGTAGCCAGCTCTACATGAGCAAAAACGGAAGGAACCTGAAGGAACACAGATATGCTCACACCCACCATTATCAAGAGTACAGTCTTCATGTTCTACACAAATGCGGGAATTATCGGATGCTGGTGCGGAGCCTGGAGGACAATCCAAGATGAAATTAGGTAGCTCCAGATTTTCTGGGGGAGGGAAATATTCTATTTCAATAGGAGCAGGAGTTGTTGTCGTGGATGTTGTGGTTGTTGTTGTTGTTGTTGATGGAGGTTCATCTGGCAACTCCCCGAGACAAGTCTTGTAATCGTCTGGTGATATAGTTAACCCCGTTGGACAAGCACAGAAAGCATTTCCGAAAGTGTTGAGGCACATGTGGCTACAGCCAAATTTATCTTCTTCTTCACATTCATTTATATCTTCACAAGAGTGCTAAAAGCAACATTATAACATTACCCCAATTATTTTAGTTGGTAATAAATCATGTCAA
>JAANSM010002952.1:0-13867 GCA_036850725.1 Orchesella villosa | reverse complement strand
AATAGATAGAGGAGAAAATTCTCTATAAATGCACGGAGAATCTTTCGAAAATTCACCGGGGAAGTTACTTTTTCACTAAGCTAACGGGCAATAGTCTTAATATATCTAGACATAATCTTGTATTGTCATTTTTCAAGCTGGGAGGGAGGAGTTAACAACCCACTATGAAGTGTTGATTGATAACAAGTGTGGTAATCCGGGACCATGTAAGTTAGTAATTTATTTTAAGTTTTCAAATTTTGCATTTCACATGAAGAACGATTAATGATTTACAAAGGGATTGGAACTAGCGCTGGAAGTATTCGATGGGTTCCAATTAGCGAAACTGATGTTTCCCGTTTGACACATGTGGGTGACCAAGTCTCTTCAAAACTTTACATTGCAAGGGCTAAATATCAAGAAAAATGGATACCTGGACATGCATTTTTCCAGGAAGGTAGTTTAAGGGCTGTAATATCCCACAGGGGCAAGTCACATATCAGTCCAGACTTTCAGGTGAGATATGATATTGATAAAGCTGGGAAATTACATAAAGGCTGAATTAACACGGAATCTTTGATTCATAAATAGGTACTAACGTGGACACCTGGAAAAGTAATATGGGTTGGAATAAAGGGTTCAAATATTCCTACAGGTGCAATAATTGGAGGTCACTACCCACCAACGGGTGAAGTTATATATGTATGTAGGGGAACGTATAATGGATATCTTTTTCCTGGAAAAGCTGTTCCTAGTTTAGGAGGATGTTATTTTCCGTATATGCGTATGTCTAGCTAATATAATATTACGCAATTTTAATGCTAAATTTGTGCTTGTTTGAATGAATCCGTTTTTCATATTTATTTGTGTATATTTTTCAAATATAGTTGGCGAAAAGAATGTGACTGAATATGATGTTTTAGTGGAAAATACATGTGGGACATAGATAAATCCAAATAGTTTTTGCTTCCATCATCGCATTACATTGAGCAAATGTACTTCTCAAACTTTTGAAACCAAATATATATAACAAAAATGCATGTTTCATGTTTAGATAATTAAAATAAATAAATTATAAAAAACTCAACATATAGGAGCTATTACTACAATAGATAGAGTACTTAGTACAGAAAAGTTTATACAGTTGGAAATAAAAAAAGCAGCGTTGCTTGATTTCACACTTTCATGAACAACTCCTCATATCTCATTATTATATTGACGGCGACAGCCAACCACAAACGGCACAACCCAAAGCGTTTGATAACTATTGATGTCTCACATAAAACAAAAGCTACGTTGATTACTTTAAGGAAGGCATTTTCACATGGGAATCCTGCCTCCGATATGAAAATTCAACACCCTTACTAAAGCCGTACATTTAGAGGGTTGACATAATTCTACATTGTATTTCTTTTTGAGAGTACCCTTTCTAATAAAACTGAGCAACGCATCCCGTTACTCACATACATTTTCATTTGCAGCAATCCAAAAGCTGAGTAAGGGTACCTGAAAGTAGGAGTCAACAATATATAACCCTAACCCAAACTTTCTAAAAACGGTACTTCAATATGGATCTAATTTTAGAGCTTATTTCCCTTACAACTTGGTATCTACCATTTACTTTGCTGTAACGGTTCTTCATATATTCGCTGATCAGATAACAAAACACAATTAAAATACACCAGTTCAGCTATTATATCGGGTTTTCTTTCGATATATTGAACGGTACTGTAAGGCACCTTACTAAAATAGAAGTACTTATTTCAAAACTCCACCCATAACCTCTCACAAAAAAATATTTTCCATATACATTTTTCATACTCAGTCTATTCCTGACAAAAGCCGTAGCAGCATCAAAAGCAAAATTCCTTCCTGCATATTCCAAATCAGTAAATATCCATCATGGGCATTCTCATTGACTGTGCTTATGCTTTGGACGTGGCACTAGTTCGTACTGCCAAACTATGCGAACTCGGGTTTTTAAAACTCTTCAGGAGTCCCATAATCCACCTAATTATGGGAGAGGCAGAGAAAATCGGTATAATTTTCTATTTACCTGGAGAGTCTAGAGATAAACTGTCCGCTGAAGACGAGCAGCGCATCCTGAAAAAGTCTGGGTACGACTCAATTATCCACATCAAAGTGAACAATCTCAACTACTTCCCTCGGCTGGCTAATCAAGGAGGATTGGGAATTGCGGAAGGATTCATGGATAATGATTGGGAGCTCTTTGGGAATGAAGAGGATATCACGGAATTCACGAGTAGAATGTTTGAGAGAAATGTTACGGCAATCTATTTCAACCCTTGGAATAGACTCTTAAACTATATGGAACTTCAAGCGTTCAACTTGCAGACGACAGGAAAAGCTTTTGAGGTAGCGGAGAAGCATTACGATCTGGGAAATGATTTGTTTGAGAGTTTTCTTGATCCTTGGATGCAGTATACTTGTGGATATTGGGCGAAGGCTGATAATTTAAATGATGCGCAAGTCGCTAAAATGGATTTGATTGCGAGGAAACTAGATTTGAAGCCAGGGATGAGGGTCTTGGATGTTGGATGCGGATGGGGTGGACTATGCAAGTATTTGGCCCAGAATTATGGGGTGGAATGTGTTGGCATTACGGTTGGAGCGGAAGGGGTCAAGTATGCGGAGGAGAAATGCAAGGGTCTCCAGACAGAATTTCGAGTTCAGGATTATCGCGATGTGGATGAGAAGTTTGATAGGATTGTTTCTGTTGGAATGTTTGAGCATGTTGGAGCTAAAAATTATCGCACTTATTTTGAGGTAATTTTACAATATCTTAATTTTTTACATAAGGAAATATGAGATTTAGATAAAAAAATGAAATGATTTTAAAACTGTGTGATTTTTTTAATTTCATGGAACAGGTGCTCCATAAATGCTTGAAGGATGACGGCATCTTCCTTCTCCACACTATTGGGGTAAACCACAGCAACATGTGTTTAACAGAGCCGTTTGCTCACAAATACATTTTCCCTAATGGATGCTTTCCATATCATAAAGCGATAACGGAAACGACAGATGGACTCTTTATTATTGAGGACTGGCATAATTTTGGACCAGATTATGCCAAGACGCTTCGAGCCTGGCGAGACAATTTCCAGAAAAACTGGCCAAAAATTGAGGACAAGTATGGAGAACGGTTCTACAGATTGTGGAATATTTACCTTTCCTTTGCGGCTGGATTATTCAAGTCTAGAAAGACACAGTTGTGGCAGATTGTGCTTACCAAAGATGGTCTGAAACGGGAGTATAGAGCTGCAAGATAAAGATTAAAAAACTGGATTATATTTTTGATTATGGACCTGGACGACAATATTTATTAAAAGTTTAGTATTAATTTTCAAATAAAGTAATATTAATTAATTTTTTTAAACACTGCTTTCGGTATTTTCTTGGTTTGGTAGGTCATACAATGAACATTTTATGCACCAGTTTTGCTGATGACTAGAATAACAATTGATCATCTTTGACTTTGAGTTATTATTGAAGCTGCACGTGTCGATTGCGCAACTCCATGATTTCATATTATACAACCATACCTGGATCTTTTGTATTAACAAAGGAATAAATTTCACACACACCCACGCAAATGAAAATTGCCACGTCATTCATTGACTGACGCAATTTTTCTGTATTAATATAACTTTTTTCTCATAGAGCAATTCCCAGTTTAAATCTCTGTGTCATCATCTCCTTCATTTTTCTCCAGCTTGTGCTAATACCACAAAGGATAGTTGTTTCACTAGCACTTTAATCCAAATTGGGTTGGTTTATTTACGTGTATTCATTACAGACAAGGGGTTTTTCCTCAATCCAATACGTAGAGGTTTGGTTCGACGCGTCCTGCTTAAATATACTTTATCATGTATCATTCATGCATATTCATATCACATAGCAAATTGAGCCATTTCTGGCATGCAAGTTCACGGGAAATATTTTATGGATGTGTGATAATAATTTTCTGCAAATCTATTTAGATTAATCATGCACGCATTGCTTCATCAAAATGAACACGAGATTTATATTAACCAACTTAAAAGCAAAGAATGAATCTAATGCAACCAATACTGTGCTATTTATTACAGGAAAGTATCGTGCACAGCCTGCAACTATACCTGCTACAAAATATTGCACACACCGCAAGCAGTTTTAGGTACCCAGTTCCATTATGTATACATGTAATCCATACATAATGCGAAACTGAATGAAAAAATGTCTAGTTTTTTTTGGAGAACTTATAATGAGCATTTGCATACATGCAAGTTTGTACTTCAACATCAGCATAGCTTCAATCTTTTAACTCCTCGTCAGTTTTGATATATTCTTGGGAAGTTGAGCAGGTCCAAAATATCATCCGTCGTGATGGCTCTCATACCTTTTCAAATTAGGTTTTCAGCCCCAATCCTTTTCCTAATCGCAATTCCTGCTATTTGCAATCGCATTTTTCACTTTAACTTGTTGGAATTTATAGGCTGTGCTTTCAGCGTTGCCTCAAGCTCGTTCTTCATTCACCGAGTGGTCCTCTTCATCTACAGAAATTGGGTAGGTGTGTGGTTGTCTCATAATATTGATTTGAAATCCATAGGATCATGGGCCGTTGTGACAGGTTGCACTGCAGGCATAGGAAACTCGTATGCACACGCTTTGGCAAAACGTGGAATTAACCTCGTCCTGATAGCAAGATCGAAGGAGAAATTATTTCAACTGGAAACAAAAATTGGGGAGTTGTATCCCTCCATAAAAGTCAAGACGATAATTGTCGATTTCACAGGTGGAATGGAAATTTATAAGGATATTGAGAAGGAGCTGGAAGGACTAGAAATTGGAACATTAATTAATAACGTGGGAGTGTGTTATCCTTACCCAGAATATTTTATTGATTTGCCAAATAGGCAAAAGTTTTATGGGGACATGTTAAACTGTAATATTCTAAGTGTGACAATGATGACCTCAATTATTCTCCCTGGAATGTTGGATAGAAGGAAAGGAGTTGTGGTCAATATTAGCTCAATTACGAGCAAAATGGATGCCCCATTTTTGGCACTTTATAGTGCGTCAAAAGCATTTGTAGACAAATTTACCCAAGATCTGACGCTGGAGTATAAGGATCGTGGAGTGATTTTTCAGGATCTTATTCCTGGCTACGTTGTGTCAAATATGAGCAAAGTCAAAGCCTCAAACTTTTTTGTGCCGACGGCAGAAGCTTTTGTTGAGAAAGCGTTGAATGCTGTTGGTCTTGAGAGTAGNGCCTACGGCAGAAGCTTTTGTTGAGAAAGCGTTGAATGCTGTTGGTCTTGAGAGTAGGACTACTGGTTGGGTGTCCCATCAACTTTTGTATGCGTGCGTTCATATCGGACATTTTTTTCGCAGGGAGATGGCTGGTGAGGTAAAAAAACGAAACTATGAAATAAACTGAGCTTGTATCTTTAGGTTATTCGAAATTTAATATACATTTTCATGGAAATCATTTCCTTTGTTTACAGATATCCATCTTGGTAATGAAACAATTTTGGCTGTATGGAAAAAAAGTGCAATATTATAGATCCCGATTGGAACAAAACTAGCTCTGATAATAAATGACTTTAAAAAACGTTGAATAAAATTATAATTATAATTTCTTGGATAAAATCAGTATCTACTTAAAACATCAACATTTTTTGCAGAAATCGGTTGCAAATGTTAAATAATTTGTTATTGTTATAAGTTATAAGAAAACAGTGAAAAGATCATTTATGCTCCGTAATTTAGATTTAGAGCCATAATGAACTTTGAGGCAAATTTGAAACAGTTGTAGTAGTTGTTTCATTCATGTTGACAAAGACTTGCTTCATCTTTACACCAAATCATCATCATCATCATCCATGTTAATTCATAAAATTTGAAATGGCTTTTTAATCTTTTACAATATCCGCAAATAAATACGTCAATTAAAATTTGGAGTGGTTATGAATGGATTGTAGTCAAGCGTTAGTGGCATCAATTATAGTAATTTAGTGTAATTGACGATTGAGAAGAATATGTTTGCTTTCCTGTTTTGTTGGTAGGCTGTGGATTGACGCACGATACAATTGAAAAGGAGTTCATTAAGAACGAGAATTTTTGTGAATGAAAAACAGTAATTCATTCAGATTCACTCTACTCTAATTGAGATTGAAGCTGGTTAAATTTTACAACGTACTCGTAATTCGTTGTTCTCTCTAACGTTCATCATGAATAAGTCAAACTTTTTGTTGGTTGTAACATTCTGCTCAATTTTTATAGCATGTTACATAAGTCCTATTGGTAAGTTTCAAAATGTAAAAATAAAAGTTGAAAAATTTATCAGAAAAATTGTATTTTTTGTAAGGTGTCTGTATATTTTCAGACGGAGTATCATGCCGAGAACAAGCGACTGGGAAGCAACTATCAAAATGCGTAACAGGAAGCTGTCCAAGTGAGTACAGGAGCGTGTTTTGGGATACTGGATGCAAGCGTGGGCAACGCTGCTGCATCTAGAATGAAGCAATTACTACTACGTTTACAATTATATTGTACTAATCCATTTATGTTAGCAAAATTAGAGAATATTTTTATTTGTGTATGAAATGTGTAAAATGTATTAGTAGAATTTCACGATGTTGCATTAAGTATAGCCCGAGAATATGTTGTACTATAATACAATGAGGCTAGAACGAAAAATGAAACCAGAGATATTTGGATTTGGACTTTAAAAATTTGGGAAAATACACTTTCCCTTTCGACCTTTGAATTCATAATGAGATTGAGGCTTATGTGAACACGATATGAGCTTGTGCATATTGCTTTTATTGCCTACTCTCCATCTAGTTCGTCACATTATCAAACATTTCCCAATTTTTCATGTGCATAAACCTGTACACGTGATAATAATATATCTTGATTTTATTATGCATCAACGAGAAAACTCCATTCAACCTTGCTCCAAATTGACAGGTAATCCCTTCACCTTTACTGTACCCATCACCCATGCATGCATTACATGTGTCCTATTTAATAGACGGAAGAGCTCAAGCACTCAGACTCAAGTTGAAAGTGAAACCTTTAATCCAGGTAAGAAAAAGAACATCCAACATCCCTTTCACAGCTTACAACTTACAACCTAAAAATAGGCCAGAATCAACGAAATGGATTCAAATCTAAATGATTTCATTGTCGATTTCTTTTTTTTCACTTCACAACAATATTCACGACACATTTCAGATATAGAACAGAATCCACTCTCTACTTAACACTTGACCCAATCCATTTATATTCATCCCAAATTTTGTAGCTCTCCTTCAGTATCATTTTGAGCAGGCCTGATGCTCAGGTGCAAAAGTTCTCTTCCTCATTCAATTTGTCATAATATTCATAATAATCATGGGTATTATTAAAGACAGTGTGTATGCCTTAGACGTGGCAGCAATCCGTGGCTACAAACTATGCGAACTCGGAGTTTTAACAATATTTCGTGCGTTCCTTCAACGACAGTTTATTTCTAAAGCAGAGTCAATCGGACTAATCTTCCATTTACCAGGCGAGCCAACTACTAAACTGTCAGTGGAAGCAGAGCAACGTATCCTAAAAAAATGTGGGTATGACAAGATTTGCTATGTCAAAATCAACAATTTGCGCTACTTCCCTCGCCTTGCTAACACAGGAGGGAAAGCAATGGGGGAAGGTTACATGAACGGAGATTGGGAGGTGGATGGACCTGAATGGATAACCGAGTTTTTTAAGAGAGTATTGGAGCAAAACATGTCAGATTTTTACTTCACTCCCTGGAACAAGTTTCTAAACTACATGGAACTTGAAGCTTTTAATTTGCAAACGGTTGGGAAAGCTTTTGAAGTGGCGAAGAAGCATTATGATCTGGGAAATGATTTGTTTGAGAGTTTTCTTGATCCTTGGATGCAGTATACTTGTGGGTATTGGGCGAAAGCTGATAATTTAAATGATGCTCAAGTCGCTAAAATGGATTTGATTGCGAGGAAACTAGATTTGAAACCAGGGATGAGAGTTCTTGATGTGGGTTGCGGATGGGGTGGATTGTGCAAGTATTTGGCTCAAAATTATGGGGTGGAATGTGTTGGGATTACGGTTGGAGAAGAAGGGGTAAAGTATGCTCAAGAAAAGTGTACGGGGCTGCCAGTTGAATTCAGGGTCCAGGATTATCGCAAGGTGGATGAGCAGTTTGATAGGATTGTTTCTGTTGGCATGTTTGAGGCTGTGGGATCACATAATTTCCGCAAGTATTTTGAGGTAACAAATTCAAAAATAAATGTAATAAACGTAATGAAATGAAATGAGTGGAGATAAAAAATATTAATAATGAAATTTTCTATTTGATTTTAAAGGTTTTGCACAAATGCTTGAAGGATGATGGAATCTTCCTCCTCCACACGATTGGAGTTAACCACAAAAATTTCATGCTGACTGAAGCATTCAGCCACCACTACATCTTCCCTAATGGTCAATTTCCTTACATCCGAGACATTACTAGAACTACCGAGGGTCTATTTATTATCGAGGACTGGCACAATTTTGGACTGGACTATTTTAAGACGATAACAGCCTGGCGAGACAATTTCATGCGAAGCTGGCCCAAACTCCAGGAAAAATATGGAGAACGCTTTTATCGAATGTGGCTCTTTTATCTTTCAACTGCAGCCTCTCTATTCCAAGCAAGGAAGGCCCACTTATGGCAAATTGCCTTTTCGAAGGATGGACTTCGACGGGAATACAGAGCTGCTCGTTAATAACTCGAATACTCTTCACAATTTTATTTCATATTTTATACATAAGTATTTTGACATAAAAATAATTGTTAAATCAATAAATTTTTGGATATTTTTTCGTCAGTTTTTTCCTCCTCTCAAAATTCCCATTTGCAGCATAGCTGGCCTGTCATGCACCCAGTTTTCCAGTAGGTCTTTTTGGTATGGGTTGGGCAAACCTCGTCTGCGCACAAGGCTGGACGCCTGGACGGGCTTTTGTTGGCCTGGCATTGCACAGCGTCTAAAAGGAAAAAATATTGCATGTTTTAAAGCCAATTTACTTCAAACATACATAATAATCAACATTGCGTGTCATTATTTCATAAAACTTTCAAATTACTTACCAACACCGTTGAAACAGCCTGCCATCAAAGTTACCACGATTAGGAACACCACAAATTGCGTCTTGAACATCATGATGATAATTGGCTCGCTTTGTTTTGAAACTCTTTGGATGAATATGTTGCTTGTTAGTTGTTAGTTCTGAAGAAAATTGAGAAGTGCAATGGAGTCGAGCTATCGAGCTATTGAAGGTTGTCTACGAAATCAAGCTCAAAAATATTTAGAAAGTAGGATGAGAATTGAGAATCAATTATTACAATAGCTCAATTGCCATCAAACAATAGCACATCATAAAATATCAAACGCTCAAGGTTCAATTAACAGATTAGCTAGGTGTAATTATTGTAATCGTTTTATTTGATTACTAAACATTTCTTATTGCTATGTCTGGTAAATTTTAATAGACTTGTTTTTGTTTTTCATGAAAATTCTAGACTTTGCAGAGTTTAGCTACCTACTTTTAAACCTCTATTAATATGTTGGTGCATGTCTTTTTTGTTGTTCGAAAAGAATTCAGCAGGGTAAATTTCCTTCTTTTTTGCATATCAGTTGCAAATGAACGAACTGCGCTTATGAAAATAATGCGTCATGAAAACTTGATTTGCACACGCCTGTATTATATCATATCCTCTCGTTGTAATTGGTGCATGTGTGCACACGCATGCGCGTAGGTACGAAAGCACGAAGGTTTACCTCAGCAAAGAAATTTTGGCTGTGGTGTTAGAGTGTTAAAAACGAATGCAGGTTTATTTTGGACAGCTTTTAAATCGAATCCATTTTTGGTCGAAAGTTTTTTCCCCTACAAACTGAATATCATTAATTCTACGTTAACTAACTTTTTTTGGGGTGAATGTATGCATTGTATTTATAATTTTGGAAAGAGATTTAAAAAAAATCTCAAATCCATTCAATGCATAAACACGCGCATAATTACATCGATGTGCATATATGGAGGTTGATTCCATGTCTTGCCCCTGTAACAACAATATAGAAAATAAAATCTCACCAGATAGGTAAATTACTAATTGGAACTTTACCACTTTCCCTACTCGCTTAGAAACATTAGACTAGCAAGGACGCAGACCGTCTCGTGTACTCACGCACCGCTTGCCAGCTCATTTAAAACCGTCGTTGATTGCGGCATAATTGAGAGACGTTATTTACAAACGAAAAAATGTAGCCCCAGCCGTGACGTTTGCTGCTTCACCACATCAATATAAAAAGCACTTTCAATCGCTCTATTATTAACTGACTTCATTTACACCATAGTGGTTGCAATTATAAGGGCCTACAAATGGCTAGAACTTGGGATTTTAAAATTATTAAGTGACTTCATTCCAAACGCCTTAATTTACTATGGAGACAATTGGCTTGGAGTGATATTTCATTTGCCTGGAGAGCCTTCTAAAAAGATTTCAGAGAAGGAGGAAAAACAAATTTTAGCCAAATGCGGTTACAATTCAGTTTTTCACTTTAAAATCAACAATCTATCCGTTTTTCCTCGAGTAGTGAACACATTGATGTTGGCCTGGGGAGAAGGCTACGTTGATGGAGACCGGGAGGCTGTAAATGGACAAGAGGAGACAACAGAATTGGGGTACCGTATTTACGACAAAAACATTAAATTGGTTTCAAGAACATTTGAATCATGACTAGACACAAGGATTATATAATGATCATTTATATTTCATGTTGCGAGACATGAGAACTAATTTTAAGAGGTTTTACTCATCTCAAGCATTCACCACACCACAGCGGAATATGATTGAGGAAATGCAGAGTAAGTTGTATAATGGTTATGAAAATACATCATAATCACGTTTCTATTGCACATAATAGACCTCTCATTAATTTCAAAACGATTTCTTGGGCCAGAGTTTTTTTTAATGCAGATTGGTGATGGTAATTCATTACCTTGCGAAACTGATAAATGCGTTAGCTAAGAAATATCCACTTATCTTACCCTACATAAATTGTCGATAATAGAATATTTACTTGTCGGTGTTTATTGCGTTATTTGCCATTTGCATTAAGGAAAAGGTTTGTGCACAAGTGAACAGACCCTTTCTATGTGTTTGCAACCTTGGCAATACAACAATTACGTGCATATGTAATTATGTATTTTGTGACGATCCACAATGGGATTGAAAACCCTTTATATCTTCCGTTCATCAGCATCACCAACCATGTACCTCATAACCTCATGCAATGAAATCTTGGAAACTTTTGGTGATTGCATACCTTACCAACGCAATGAAAAATGATGTTGTAGTTAGTATTGAAAAAAAAAACAATATTAAATTTGAGAATAAAATCGTTATAAATCAGTTGATTGACCAATTGAGCAGTTACCTTTTGCCTACTACTTTGAGCTTGACTGCTTATTGGAGATATCTTCCTAACACGTACGCGAACATAAACTCGGAAAATTTTACACAACAAAAAATAATTTTAATTTTTGTTTGTAAATTACATAACAAGACTGACGAGTGCTACATTATTATCTACTGAAAGCGTTGAAAACGCGTATATGATTATGAGATAAGTATCCAGTATCACGCCTGTCTGTCTGTCTTTAAACACGTTATCTCGGAAACTACTAGACCGATTGACTTCAAATTTGGAACATCGACAGCTGAGGTAACAAATCAGTTGAAAGGAATTTCAGACCTGTGGATCACTTGTGACTCCAGATACGGGGTTCGAAAGTTCACATGTACTTTAAATGGAGCGTGAAATACACAGGGGAATGGCTTTCATGCATATTGTGACCTCAGGCATTGGTGAGGGGTGCAGGTCACATGCATTTTAAATGATAATTTTTACCCATTTTCACACAGAATCAACAACTGATCACGGTGGAAGGGCTTTTATACATATTATGACCCCAGTCGTGAGGGTGCGGATGGAGGCTACAAGCATTTTGAATGTCAAATATCTTTTTCTTTGATTCTCATACAGAATCAATTAGCTGATCCCAGGGGAATCACTTTCACGCTTATTGTGACCTTTTATTGTGGGGAGTCCTAAGTTCAAATGTACTAAATGACCAAATGTCAATCGGAAAACAATGTTTAAAATTTTAATAATCAAAATACAAGCTTTCAGTACATTATTCCTAAAAGGCTTACATTTCTTGCTAGATTTTAAAATCCGTATACAAGGTGTATAAAACATTGTATTCATTGCACTATGGACTTTCATAAATATTTGCAATAGCCAAAACTGGAGTACCAGACAACCGTCACCGTCCCGCCGACGTAGAAACCACGCACGCGATCTAGTGACGCACACCCTTCCTCCTTGAGTAAAAACCCTTTCTGAATAAAAAAGTGTGAAACAAAACTAATAACAAAATATTTTTATACAAACTACGTCTGATAATTCACGTTCATTTTTTTTACAAACCACATAAAAGCCTTTTCAATTTCTCCGTCAGTATCAATATTAATCTTGCATTCAACTTGTCCAGTTCAGTTCTGCAACCAAACTAATATAGAAAACATGGTCTTGCTGGTCGACTACATTTACACCCTTGTGGTGGCAACTATAAGGGGCTACAAATGGCTCGAACTCGGTATTTTAAATCTTTTCAGTAGTTTGGTGCAAAAACTTTTTATTTATTGCGCAGAGAATTGGCTCGGAGTGATATATCATTTGCCCGGAGAGCCCGCTAAAGAGATTTCAGAGAAAGAGGAAAAACGGATTTTAGCAAACTGCGGTTACACTTCTCTGCTGCATGTGAAACTCAATAATCTCTCTATTATTCCTCGAACAGTCAGCATGCCTTCCCTAACTATGGGGGAGGGATATGTAGATGGTGAGTGGGAGACTTTCAATGGTGAAGAGGAAATAACGGAGTTAACATATCGCGTATTCGACACAAACCTTTACACAGTGTGGTTGGACTGGTGGCCTATTAACAGACTCCTCAACTATGTGGAGCACCGCGCTTTCAATTTACAGACAGTTAAAAGAGCATTTGAAGTAGGCGAGAAGCACTATGATTTAGGAAACGATTTATTTGAAAGTTTTCTGGATCCATGGATGCAATACACTTGTGGGTATTGGGCGAAAGCGGATAATCTGAATGATGCCCAGTTACATAAAATGGAATTGATAGCAAAGAAATTAGATCTAAAACCGGGCATGCGAGTTTTGGATGTTGGATGTGGATGGGGAACTTTGTGCAAATATTTGGCAGAAAACTATGAAGTGGAATGCGTAGGAATAACTGTTTCCAAAGAGGGTGTAGTATACGCAAAAGAGAAGTGCAAAGGTTTGAAAACAGAATTTCGGGTACAAGATTATCGGGATTTGAATGAAAAATTTGATCGAATTCTCTCGATTGGAATGTTTGAACATGTTGGGTACCACAATTACCGAAAGTACTTTGAGGTAGGTTAGATTCTGACATTTTGTACCGCTGCTAATATAATATAAAGTGTAAAATAATTTTCAAACCATTTATATTTTTATTTACAGGTGCTGCACAAATGTCTGAAGGATGATGGCATTTTTCTGCTCCACACGATTGGTGTTAACCACAAGAACATGTCTCTAATCGAGCCTTTCTTTCACAAGTACATCTTCCCTAATGGCCACTTTCCGTATTACAAACATATCACTGACAAGACTGAAGGTCTTTTTATTATTGAGGATTGGCACAACTTTGGATTGGACTATGTGAAAACACTGGAAGCATGGCGCAACAATTTCAGAACGAACTGGCCATCTATTTCGGA
>JAANSM010002951.1:0-13867 GCA_036850725.1 Orchesella villosa | reverse complement strand
CCGAACTTTCTTATGATAACCTAACTTTCTTGGGATAACGAAATAGCCACATTCTCGACAAGCAACAGCAGTAGCGCCTTCTTCATGCAGTTTCAAATGGGTTGCGTAGCTCGCACTGCTATTACTTTCAAACGGACACTTCCCACATTGATAGTAAAACCTTCCTGAACGTTTCGGAAGATTGCTATTCGAGCTCATCCTTCTTCTCTTATCATGACCATAATTTCCTACAATTCCAGCGCGGCATTGAATGACATGCCATCTAAGTTTATTTGGAAGCACAGGTCTCCCACAGTTTGAACAAAGGGTTGCTCCAGAACCCTCCTCGTGGAGTTTCATATGGTTTTCGAATGTTGTCTTCGTGTTGCACTGATAAGAACAGAGCTGACATTGGTAAAAATATCGTTTGATTGGTTCGAGTTGAGATGGAGGAGGAGGAACAAAGTCGGTTACGAAGTGAATCTCATCCACTTCGTCATCACCATCATGATTTTCAAAATTGGAATAGTTTTCTTCTTCAAAACTTTCATTTTCATCAGGTTGTGGCTGTGGGTTGCCGCTGCTATTGTTCATCCCTTCTTGATTCATTTCATCGTGATCATGATTAAAGCCGGCAGTAAAGCAAACTTCATCTTTGATTTTGAGGTCCATTTGAGACTCGAATACAAATCCGTCATAAGAAGTTGGTGATGAACACTCTGTTTATTCCGCAATAAAACAATATTATTAGCTTAATTATTCTTAAATGTCAATATTTTCATTTTATTTATATTTTGGATTTTACGTTGAAGTGCTTCCTCCCGAATTTGTCCCCACATAAAGTCATTATTCTCAACGTCTTGACTCGCTCGCATCTTATTAATTAATTGAGTCTGTAATGATGCCAATCTTCTTTCCAATTTTGATAACTGTTTGATCGTTACATAAAATTGGGTAACTGAATTCCCACATGATTCACAAACGTTGAACCACAATTCGGGAGAAAATTGGCCATTCCCTTTTCCCAAAAACTGGCATAATGTTTCATGTGGAATTTTGAGTATTTTTGTGAGAATAAATATTGCTCTCAAATGTTCTTCAATTGCTTTGTCACCCCCTCCAAATGAAAAGGAATGTGGCAATGATGAAGAAGCTCCATTAAAAGGAAAATTATAAGAATCATCTTCCTCCAGACCGTTATTCTCTTTCTCCGATTTCACACGACCGTAAGAATTTATCACAAAATCGGGAGAACAAGGTGAAGCACAAAATAAACAGTTTACAGTGTTGTCTTCCATTTTTACTTTAAATATGTAGCTCTTAATTAAATATCCTGGAGTAAATAGATTTTCAGTTATTTGGAAAGAGGAGAACTGGAAATTTATTGCAAGGTTTCTGTTTACGTTCGCCAAGCGAAGCAGCAGAATGGGAAAGAAGAATACTGCAATGTTTACTGTGTTTTGTGTGCATGGGAATATGTGAAACCATATCCAAGATCTGTAGAGCCGGTTTACATATTATGTGGATTTTCTATTACCAGTCAGAGTGACAAGAGGTCACTTTGACACGTTTCAAATTGATGTCAAATTTCTATACAAAAGTGACACTTGATCAAAGTTACATCGCAATATGCAATAGGTCAAAAGTGACCTCACCAGAAACATGAAGTGTACAATATAAAGGACATTTAAAAATCTTTATTGAACCCTAAATTCACAACGCGGCGGGTCACAACATTTATTACATATCTATAAAATAAAATTGTCAAGCATTATGTCAAGTTGGTGTCTCGTCAATTTGACCTGTTCAAAGTTTTGCAGGAGAGCTTTATGTCGCAATAGAACACGCTTACATTTCGAAAACGGGATGGTATGAGATCAAGAGAACTGTCAATTGTCAATTAATTGTAGATTTTCTTGATGATTATTTTAATTGTACTTGTTCAGGGTCGCCGTATTTTAAGTTAGCGATCTTGGATGAAAACAGGGACAGAGCTAAATAAAAAAAGTGAATGTAAAACATTAATAACTTTGCAAAAGTTTTTAAAACTTCACTTTTAATGAAAATGTTAGAACACCCAGACATTAGAGAAAACGTCCAAACACAAGAAAACATCCATTCTACACAAACATTGATAACATTTATAATTAAGGGGGTTCTTGTAGTCTTGATCTTGATAATTTTTGGACTGATGATGATGAAAATTGAATAAGGCACAAAAGAAGTAAGAATTTGCATGGGTTCATTTTGCATAATTAACATTTAAAAGAAAATTAGAACATCAGTTAAATCTTGTAGGAAAACACAGGAAATAAAAAGTTTATTTTATTCACGTACAAAAATGTCACTTTTTAAGCGCTGTTCAATTTAAACATTAACAAACGTTTTGACAATCAGCAGCATTGATATCATAGTGAATTTTCGGTGATTTCATTTCGTTAAATGTTCACAAAAATGTTACTATGTCAGCGACTTTCACTGCAGAAGTTAAGTAAGTTTCCGACAATTAACATTGCCACTCTTCATCATCATCATCATAGCGAGTTTTCTGTGATTTTTTATTATACTCTTTCGCACTACCTCGACGCTTTCGATTGGCAGAATGCAAAATTTTCATGTGATAAGCTAACCTAGTTGGGTTAACAAAAATACCACATTCTGAACAAGCAACAGCACCTGACCCTTCCTCATGCAGTTTCAAATGGGTTGCATAGCAAGTACAGCTATTACTTTCAAATGGACAATGATTACATTGATAGAAAAGCCTTCCGGAGCGTTTCGGGGGATTGCAGTTCGGGTTCACCCTTCGTCCCTTATTATTACCATAATTTCCTACAATTCCAGCGCGACATCGACCGACATGCCGTCTAAGCTTATCGGGAAGCACAGGTCTCCCACAGTTTGAACAAAAGATTTGCTCCAGAACCCTCCTCGTGGAGTTTCATATGGTTTTCGAATGTTGTCTTCGTGTTGCCTTGAAAAGAACAGAGCTGACATCCATAAAAATATCGTTTGATTGGTGTTGGTAGGGATTGAGATGGAGGAGGAGGAACAAAGTCTGTTACAAGTTGAATCTTCTCCTCTTCTTCATTATCATCATGATTTTCAAAATAGGAATAGCTTTCTTCTTCAAAATTTTCATTTTCATCAAGTTGTGGGCTGGCTTTGCTATTGTTCATTCCTTCTTGATTCATTTCATCGTGATCATGATTATAGCCGGCAGTACAGCAAACGTCATCTTTGATTTGGAAGTCCATTTGAGACTCGTATATAATTCCTTCATCAGAAGGTGGTGGTGAAACTGGTGAACACTCTGTGTATCCGGCAATAAAACACTATTATTAGCTTAATTATTCTTAAATGTAAATATTTTCATTCTATTTATAATTTGGATTTTACGTTGAAGTGCTTCCTCCCGAATTCGTCCCCACACAAAATCATTATTCTCTACGTCTTGACTCGCCCGCATCTTATCGATTAATTGAATCTGTAATGAAGCCAGTTTTCTTTCCAGTATTGAGAACTGTTTGAGTGTACAATAAAACTGGGTAACTGAATCCCCACATGATTTACAAACGTTAAGCCACAATTCGGGAGAAAATTGTCCATTTCCTTTGCCCAAAAATTGGCTTAAAGTATCATGTGGAATTTTGAGTATTTTTGTGAGAATAAATACTGCTCTCAAATGTTCTTCAATTGCTTTGTCATCCCCTCCGAATGAGAGGGGGGTTGCCAATATAGATGATGTCCCTTGGAAATTATAAGAATCATCTTCTTCATGTCTATTATTCTCTTTCTCTGATTTCACACGACCGCAAGAATTTATCACAAAATCGGGAGAACAAGGTAAAGCACAAAATAAACAGTTGACAGTGTTCTCTTCCATTTTTACTTTGAATATGTAGCTCTTAATAATATTTACTGGAATTACTAGATTCACAATTATTTTAGAAGTGGAGAGAGCTGCAAATCTATTGCAAGGTTCTTGTTTACGTTCACACAAGCAGCTGAAGGTGGAATGAGAAAAGATCTCTGTAGCGAGCCGGTTTACATGACATGTGTATTTTGAAATGCCCATGCATGGGCATGGCCTATGTATTTCTTGCACAAATGAAGTAAGGCAGCGCAAGAAACAAGCAAAGCAAGAGCATCGCAGCTAAAGGACCTGCTTTCACATTCAAATCAAACCTTTCCAGTTCTATGATGGGTAACAATGACAATGTAATGGTGTTATTTCAACCCTCCACCCTGCTTATAAAGAGATTCTGGATTAATTATGTAATATTTATGCCTAATGTCCGGCATATGAAAAATAAGAATCTTAAATATTATGAATTTAGAGTTGTTAAAAAAATGCTAAAACTGATAACAAACTGTATAAAATTATGTGCTTAAAATGGCCAAAATATGTGCTTTAAAATCTAATTCTAGCAAGAAACTCTGAAGTATTTTCTCAAGTTTGTAGAATGAGGGGTTACCGGGATCATTTGTTGCTTCACAGTTCACAGTGGTGATGGGAATGAAGGAGAAGTTTTTGGGTTGCTGCGTCGAAGGCTCTTTAGTCACAATGTAAGGCGGCATTCAATCCAGAAAAGGGGAAAAGGGAGGGAGGGAGAGCGCCACAGCGACCTCGTGAGATTAGAGTGATGGAAAAGGGGCTCCTGTCAAAAGTAAACTAAATATTTAACCCAATTAATCTTCTATATATTTTTTAAGTTATTTCGTTCTCGTTCGTTAGTTCAAAGTGGACTTAAAAGGTCCTCCGTCTTTGCAGTTATCTACGTTTTTACAGTAAAACTAATAGAGCTTAAAAGTTTGAAAATAATCAAATTATGTAAGTTTATTTTATTCACATACAAAACTCTTAATTTTTAAGCGATTTTCACAAAACTAAATAAATCATTTTTTCGACTATTAAAATTTCCACTCTTCATCTTCATCCTCATCACGGTGAGTTTTCACAGGTTTCTTTTTGCGCTCTTTCACACTACCACGTCCCTTTCGATTAGCAGAATGACGTAATACCTTATGACGAGATAGCTGAGATGGTTCAACAAAATAGCCACATTCACGACAAACAACAGCAGTGGAGCCTTCCCCATGCAGTTCCAAATGGGTTGCATAGCGCACATTGCTATTAGTTTCAAACGGACACTGACCACATTGATAGTAAAACTTTCCTGGTGGTTTCGGAAGATTGCTATTGGAGTCTCTCCTTGGTCCCTTCTTATAACCATAATTTCCTACAATTCCAGCGCGGCATTGGCCCACATGCCATCTCAGTTTATTGGGAAGCACAGGTCTCCCACAGTCTGAACAAATAATTGCTCCAGAACCTTCCTCGTGGAGTTTCATATGAGCTTCGAAATCTTTCTTTGTGTTACATTGAAAAGAACAGAGCTGACATCGGTAAAAATATCGTTTGGTTGATGGAGGTGGAGGAGGAGGAACAAAATCTGTTACAAAATGAATCTCGTCCTTTTCGTCCTCTTCTTCATCATCATGATTATCATTCTCAAAATTGGAATAGTTCTCTTCTTCTTCAAAACTTTCATTTGCATCCGGTTGTGTGTAACTGCTTTCGTTTGTCCCTTCTTGATTCAGTTCATCATGATTGTTTTCAGAATTCCAGTTTTCATCTGCGTTTTGAAAGTGCATTTGAGTTTCCAATTCAATTTCTTCATCACAAGTTGGTGGTGAAGCTGAAAATTCTTGTGTATAAAAATATAAAACATTATTTATTTGCTTAATTATTCTCTTAAGAATGAATATTTTATTATTATGATTTGAGATTACGCTGAAGAGCTTCCTCCCGAATTTGTCTCCACACAAAATCATTATTTTCAACGTCCTGACTTGTCCGCATCTTATCAATGAATTGAGTCTGTAATGATGCCAGCCTCCGTTCCAATTTTGATAACTGTTTGAGCGTAACATAAAATTTGGTAACTGAATTCCCACATGATTCACAAACGTTGAACCACATTTCAGGAGAAAATTGGCCATTCCCTTTGCCTAAAAACTGGCATAAAGTCTGGTATGGAATTTTTAGTATTTTTGTGAGAATAAATACTGCTCTCAAATGTTCTTCAATTGCTTTGTCATCCCCTCCAAATGAAATGGAATGTGGCAATGATGAAGAAACTCCATTAAAAGGAAAATTATAAGAATCATCTTCTTCAAGACTATTACTCTCTTTCTCCGATTTCACACGACTGCTAGAATTTATGACAAAATCGGGAGAACAAGGTAAAGCACAAAATAAACAGTTGACAGTGTTCTCTTCCATTTTTGCTTTATTAATAATTAATTTGATTAATTAAATTAAATATCCAGGAGTTTTCATTTATTGGGAAAGAGGAGAGTTAAAAAATCTATTGCAAGGTTGTTGTTTACGTTTGGGCAAGCAGCTGAATGGGGAATGAGAATAGTTGAACGAGTACCACCACCAAGCCACCAAGATCTGCAGAGCCGGTTTACATGACTTTTATTATGATAGACCTATCTATATATTCCTAAATATATTTCGTGCACAATAATGATGTAAAGTAGAGCAAAAAATAAGCAAGAGCATGTCTGGCATGGCATATGAAAAATTTAAAATGATATGATTAGAGTTGTTCATAAAATGTGTTAAAACTTACCAAAATATGTTTATATTTGTGTGTTTAAAATAGACAAAATATGTGCTTTGTACCGAGGAGTGTGGGTGGCTATGGCTAAGGGAGTTTAGCGAAATGCACGGTGTCATTCAGAGGTGAAAGGTGAAGGTCGAAGGTGTGGATCGTGAAGAGAGAGGGTCACAGCGACCTCGTGCGATTATAGTGATGAAAAGGGGGTTACTGTCACTAGTAAAGCTAATATTTCACTCAATTAATTTGTAAGGTTCTTTACATGTTTGTTAAAATAAAGGTAATAATTTATTTTTTAATTGAAGAGTCTGAATTGTTCCTTATTTATTGATGATTGAGACATTTACAAGACAAAAACATCCATTCTACACCAAACCTTTTTACCACTTATAATTACGGGGTTTCTTGTAGTCTTGATGAGTTTTGAAACTGGCTTTGGAGAACTGGATAAGGCACAAAAAAGAACTATGGTTTTGTACGGTTTCAATTGGTATTATTTACCTTAAAGAAAAATTTGATAATCAATAAAAAAATTTATAAGAAAACAAAAATAACAAAGATTTATTCTATTCAAGTACAAAAATGTAACTTAGTAAGATTGTAAGCGATTTTCACGATGTAAGAAGTTAAGTAAGTTTTCGAGACTATCAACCTCGCCACTCTTCATCATCATCATAGCGAGTTTTCGCTGGTTTTTTATTATACTCTTTAGCACTACCTCGAACCTTTCCATTGGCAGAATGCCAAATTTTCATATGATAATCTAACTTAATTGGGTTAATGAAATAGCCACATTCTCCACAAGCAACAGCAGTGGAGCCTTCTTCATGCAGTTTCAAATGGGTTGCATAGGCCGCACTGCTGTTTACTTTCAAAGGGACACTGATCACATTGATAGTAAAATCTTCCTGAGCGTTTCGGAAGATTGCCATTGGAGCTCCTCCTTCTTCCCTTATTTTGACCATAATTTCCTACAAATCCAGCAAGACATCGGCCGGCATGCATTCTAAATTTATCGGGAGGCACAGGTCTCCCACAGTTTGAACAAGTGATTGCTCCAGAACCATCCTCGTGGAGCTTCAAATGGCCTTCGAAATCTGACTTCGTGTTGCACTGATAAGAACAGAGCAGACATCGATAAAAATATCGTGGTGTTGGTATGGATCGAAATGGAGGAGGAGGAACAAAGTCTGTTACAAATTGAATCTCGTCCTCTTCGTTATCACCATCCTGATTTTCAAAATGGGAATAGTTTTCTTCTTCAAAACGTTCATTTTCTGGGTTGCCGTTGCTATTGTTCATCCCTTCTTGATTCATTTCATCGTGATTGTAGCTAGAATTCCAGTCTTCATCAGCGATTCCAAAGTCAATTTGAGGCTCAACTACAATTTCTTCATCAGAAGTGGGCTGGGGTGTTGAAAACTCTGTTCATTATAATAAAATAACATTATTAGCTTAATTATTCGTCTTAAAAATGGATATTTTCATTATTATTGTTTTAAATGTTTACGTTGAATTGCTTCCTCTCGAATTTGTCCCCACACAAAATCATTATTCTCAACGTCTTGACTCGCCCGCATCTTATCGATTAATTGAGTCTTTAATGATGCCAGTTTTCTTTCCAGTATTGAGAACTGTTTGAGTGTACCATAAAACTCGGTAACTGAATCCCCACATGAGTTACAAACGTTGAACCACAATTCAGGAGAAAATTGGCCATTTCCTTTGCCCAAAAAGTGGCGTAAAGTTTCGTGAGGAATTTTGAGTATTTTTCTGAGGATAAATACTGCTCTCAAATGTTCTTCAATAGCCTTGTCATCCCCTCCGAATGAGAGTGAGGTTGCTGATGAAGAGGATTTCCCATGGAAATTACAATCATCTTCTTCAAGTCTATTATTCTCTTTCTCCGATTTCACACGACCACAAGAATTTATCACAAAATCGGGAGAACAAGGTAAAGCACAAAATAAACAGTTGACAGTGTTCTCTTCCATTTTTACTTTAAATTTGTAGCCCTTAATTGAATTAAATAAACTGAGGTAAACGATTTGCAAAGTTGAGAGCTGCAATTCTATTGCAAGGTACTTGTTTACGTTCACATAAGCAGCTGAATGCTGTGAGTCGTGTCGTGAGCATTGGATTTTGAGAATATCATATCTACCAAAATATGTAGATGTCCAAACTAACGCTGCCACGCAGCTCACAAGATATACCTCTCAGCACAGAAATTAAGATATGAATAAAAACCGCTTCCGAATAGAAATCATGGCTAGATACAGTTAAAACTAATACCAACAATTCACAAAAAATAATAAAAATACATATTTGCATTACAAAAATTCTTCGCATGAACATCTGGGCACTGGGGGGATAATGCAGAAAATCTGGGAACCAGCTTCAAACTGCCCTAACTCCTAAGTATGAAATAAAAAACGCTTCGGGAATTATGAGGTGCTGAATGTATTCCACATTGTCTTTGCAAACTCAGCGTCTAGCCCAAGATCTGTAAGCCCTGATACATGCTAACTGTTGTATTATAAACGCAAGGAAGATGCAAGTAGGAGTTCCTAAATGTTAATGTAGCGTAGTAGCAAAGCAAGGGCTCTCGGATTTCAGGCCAGATAACGCATCCGCTTTTTGGCTCCGAAGGCATTGCAGCAACAGTAAGATACGACGGAGTTCAAAAGTTCTTCAACCGTAAAGTGAAATAACATTACGCATAGAAATGATCATTTGCTTTGCCTTTAGCATTTACTTTTTACAAGTTGGTAATTATTTCATTACCATGAAAGCTTTTAGAGTGCGGAAAAAGTTAAACGGTGTGTTTGAATACAGGTACGTTGACAATCCAAAAGCAAATTCATAATGCTGAGTTATTGCAACAAAACCACACCAAAAATATGTGACTCAAGTACGTCTGAACTGTATAAGCCATCCACGAATTCCAAAAGTATTTTTCACTTTTTGGGTTTTTCCTATGATCTCGGATTTGCTGGCGTATTGTGACCTACTTAACCAGGCGTCTACTTTGACTGTGCTCTACTAACTAACTGTCCACTTTTTGTGGAATGTCCACACAGTTAGCGCCGGTTAAGTAGCGTTGCCCCTTATTTCAGACGGTTTCCCTCAGCACACAAATTACAATATGAATAAAAACCTCTCTGAATCAGAAATCATGAGTAATTGCACACAAATATCACAAATCAACTAACTGGGGACACGTTTGTTGACTGTTAAAAATATGTAGGTTGAAATGTGAAAAACTCAAAACATCCTCTAATTTACCTTTGGCTTGCCATTATCTATTAGTGGGGTCTCAATCTATAATTTCGACCCCTTGATGGTCAGGAGCGAATTTACCGCCCTCGTAAACCTGGTCTCTGTCAATAGGCGCGAGCCTTACCACGTCAATTGGCGGCATACCTTTATATCGTAGTTTGGTTTCGGAGTTTGATATAGTTTTTTTTCAAGATGAGTAGGTTTGGTTTGGTTCCAGACTTTTATATTGGTTTGGTTATATTTGTTTAAGGTCAGGTTACGTTAGATGATTCGATTTCCAATAGCCCTGGGTCGTCCCAGAGGAATCTCAACTTGCCCCAAAATTGAGTTAAAATGAGAAATGATGTACTCGTCGAGATCCGTTCAAAAATACATGTTTCCGGCCATTTTAGTTTTTGTCCCCTGGTGGTTCGGGGGTCGTATTTAAGAAAAATAATTGGTACCATCGTGTTCCTCTCGTCGGGATCTATCGATTGGTAATTACCGTTTTTAATCCAAATACACCGGATTCGTTACCTCAAACCAGAGTTTACGTACGATAGTAATAGATAGAGGTTTCATCTACAAGGTAGACAGAGCTTACGAAAGTTCATCAACTACTCTCAAAACCTTTTCAGTGTTGAGACATGTCGTTAAAGTCCTGTTGACAGGTTAATTGTATTTAAACTAAGATATCTTTATCAATTCACGACTACATATATCGACCAACGCACAGCGTACAGTATTTTTCACATCTTTTTGCTATAATAAAAATAATTATTTGTTGAAGTACAATTAAAGCGATCAAATTTTGCCTTATTCATTTTGACAATTACAAATTTGAAGGACTATTATGTCGTAATGGTGGCACAAGATTATAATTATTATTATTACTAATGGGAAAACACTACAATTAGGATAGGCATGAATTGAAGAGTTGAACTGTCAGTTAATTTGTGTTCTATTTCATCATTTATTTAAATTGTACTAAGGGTTTCGCTAGTTTTAGTTGTCTGCGTTATTAGACGGCAAAAGTGACAGAGCCAGCGACGAAGTTATAAAACATACGTAAAAACATTAATAACTGTAGAAAACCTTTTAAAATTCCGTAGTAATAAAAATGTTAGAACCTCAAAGCCAAGCAAATTGGACTCACTCACAAAACGTTATACTCCAACATTTTCAAGAATCAGCAGTTGAATTTGTTTGGGAAGATCAGAGTAGGCTTACACTCTCAATATTTGCAGAGTGTATTCATTCTCCAGTGCATTTTACTTAACTTCAATTCAACTAAACTCGAGAAAACCTTCAACAACACCAGGATTTGGATACCCAACTCAGAGAAAGCTTATGGCTTTATTCTCAACACAAACGCGAGAGTAATCACCAACCAAAAATTTATTTCTCAGCGTAACATCCTCTTCATTTCCGATTCAATTTTCTCCTTCACCAGCAAGAGCAGTCGGACATTTCAAGAAGTAATTTTAAATTGGTATGAGTTTAAACCCATCAAAATCCCGACAGCTATTCTATTTGGAATCTCAAACACAACGTTTCTTTACTCCAACCCAAGAGAAAGGCTAGTAATTTCTCTATTAACCCCAATACCTTTTCTTATCGTCGATATCGATAAAAATACCTTGGGCATTGGTTGCTTTCTCTGTGACAAATCATTTAGTTACGAACCTGAAGAATGGAAGAGCATTTCAGCATATTCAAATCAGAATTTGAAAACAAATGCTATTAATTATGAGCCTCTACCTCAAAATTTTATGAGGTCGTTCAAAAATTTAACTGCTTACTGGAAAAAACTTCATTCAAATCAGTTGTATTATGCCCCTCCGCATCCGCAACAAAGTTGTACCACTTTACTTTCTCGCTACAACAGAAATCCTCCCTTTCCAAAGGAAACTTGTGGAGTCTATGAAGCCTACTTTGAAACTGTGAATTGTTCATGTTTTTTCCCTTGCTTGTACACGCACACAATATTTTTCAACCTAAGTATCAATTCAGCTCACAAAATTACACTGCAAGGGAGACAAGGTGCCAGAACTACTGATGGAGTTCCTTTTCTCCATCAAATATCCCCGTTTATCCAACACCAAACTGATTTTACACTAAAAATTTTCACTGAAAAAATACATTTTCTAGACGCAAATTTAACGGCGTTATTAGCACCATTTTACCTCAATTGTTGGCTCTGCATTTTAATAGCTATTATTGTAATTTCGCTATGGTTAATTTGGGTGGAAGACGAGAAATTTAAAATCGTTTTATTTTGGCAATTCGCTGTTGCTATGGAACAGGAGGGAGACAATCACTGGCGTAGTAAACTAAGGGGAAAAACTATTATTACGATGTGGATATTTTCGACTATTTTGCTTCGGCAATTTTACAATTCCTCACTTTATTCTTTCATGACGGCTGCTCCAAAACAAACCGACTTACCTGGTACACTGACAGAAGTTGTTGATAGAAATGATTTCGATTTAATCCTGCCAGAATCTTATAAAAATAACGAAATGCAAACAATACTTCACCTCCATTTAGCTGAGGAACCATTACATTCAAAAATGCATCAAATATACCATAGAATCTTAATCAAACACTTTTTTCTTAAAAGTAGCCAAGAGATTAGAACTCTTGTAAATATTTCAGGAGGGAATTTAGCAACAGTGGGTCAATGGAAGTATGTACCCTTATACACCCAAGGCGGAACTACCCCTCATTATATAGGATGGCCGGTACCTAGAAAGCTTAACAGGTTTGCCATCATTTGTGAAGGAGAATGTGATTCAAATTGGAATGCTGTGCTAGTCGGAGAGTCAAATTCAAGGTTGGAAATGTTTACTCCAGAAGATCAGAATGACTTTATCCACAGGTCGTTTGGATTTTGGACCATTAGAGCGCCCAATTACGCAACAGTTAATTTTTTCGACTTTTTAGGCATCTTTGTTCATTCCGGATTGTATGAGAAAGTCACAAGAAGTTTTCAGATGGGAGAAAAGTTTAAGCTTGCGAAGGAAATTAACATGGTAAGAAAGGTGAAGGAAAGTAATGGAAGGTTGTTCGGAAAGGTTGCTATCGGATCAAAACAAGGCATTATGGATGACAGTGAAGATGAAGAAACGCCAACAAAAATTACTGCATTGAAAGGAACATTTATAATTACGGGGATTCTGTTAGTTCTGGCGATTGCTGGACTGGTTTTGGAGTTCTACAGGATGCACAAAAACGATTTGCATGGGTTCATTTGGTATTATTTACCCTAACATAGTTTCAAGCATATATTTCTCTTCTACGGTGGATATGGATATCACGTGTTGGCTAATAGCTACAACAGTGTTAGAAATTGGAATCATTAGATGCACGAAATAATAGTCGGTTTACCTGTGTATTTTGATAGGCCTATGTATTTTTTTGTACCCTTGAAGGTAGGTTTTAAGTGTATATGAGATATATGTTGTATGTAACGCATCATTATGGTATAATTACAATTTGATGCGATTTTGCTCTGTCGGCGTGGACCCCAGACAAAACGAA
Organism: Orchesella villosa; assembly: GCA_036850725.1. Classification (NCBI taxonomy): domain Eukaryota; kingdom Metazoa; phylum Arthropoda; class Collembola; order Entomobryomorpha; family Orchesellidae; genus Orchesella; species Orchesella villosa. The sequence goes on along the minus strand of JAANSM010002951.1, from coordinate 455 downwards.
CCCGTTTGCTTTAAGAGATTAAAGAAGGTTCATTGTCAGTTTGGTGCCTGAACATAGGAGAACATCATTATTTACGGTACATTAGTAACGCATGCGCATATACTTAGATTAAATTGGTTATATCGCATACCATTAAAATCACGGAGAGTTATAAGTTGTGCCTATTATTTTCTTGCGATCTAACAAAAACTGATTATATTAAATTCATAAATTCCCTGAGCAAAGTATAAATGGGTAATGTAGCATATCGTCATAACAACAGTGGGTTCTGTCAATAGGGATCTGTTTATGGAAAATGTATAGATATCATGACAAAACAGGCATCTGAAAATTTAAATAAATTCGGTGCCACCGAACTACATATATAGTCTTGTCTCAAATGACAAACAGATAAATTTTCGTTGTTCTCATTGTCCAACTGAAGTTATTTTTTATAAGTTTTTATTCCAGCTTTC
>JAANSM010002950.1:0-13867 GCA_036850725.1 Orchesella villosa | reverse complement strand
GTGTGTTCAAAATTTATCAGCGTTGGGTCTTGCAATGAAAGCGGAACAATTATTGTAAATACAAGCAACAAACAACCAATATTTTGACTTTCCATTGCTGCTTGTGTTCCAGTGTCTTCAGGGTGCAGCAAGAGACCACGAATTGGAGCAATATATCCCTTATCTTTTAAACTAAGAGCAAATATGGATTGAAAACATACTTTGTAGGCTACTTAGGCATTTGGATCGTTCGGACAATTGTGGCCGACCGCTCTGCTTGGCTGTAGAATAGCAAGTGGATGTAAGAACGAAACAGGACTAGAACTCTCGACACTATTCCAACTCAGGGCTGGACAAAATAAAGTTGTTCGAAATAAATAAATTTTATTATTTTAAATATTTCCAATAAATGCAAGATTTTTGAAAGGGCTTAACAGTTGCTGTTGTATTTTAATTTTAATTATAGACTAATTATTTTAAGGCTATAAATATGAATAGTGTGGATGGTACATATATGGTCTTTAGAGTACATATTTTGATATTTTCTTGTCACAGTTACCTGTTCATTCATAATTCAAAAGACCAAAATTCCAAAACGGATTTACTTACGCGTTTTCCTACTTTGTAACGGCCTGCAAAAGTTTGTTTAACTGAGGAAAAGTGGATAATTCATTGTTTGTTAATTCCATTTCCTATTTTGAGGATGCGTACTTGCACAACCTAAAGATGAAGCTCTTACATACCATGTCAATAGTTTTAGTCACAATTCCAAACCCTACATTAAGTAAGTAGTTTCTGATCAAAGAAAAATATTTTTTTCTCCGGTGTTTCATCCTTTTGTATGCTGTCCACGTTAAAGATCGTTATGTTTATACAAATAAAAGTTTAACATTGAGCCGTATCCCGGACGGTCGTTGTTTTAAAGCAACAAACCTCTATAATGGAGTGCTAACGAAATTTGGTTGCGTGCTTGCTTGGTTTGAGCTTAAAAACTTCTTGACTACGTCCAGATATTCTTTAAATTCATAATAGCAATAATAGGGATTTGTGGGCGTTTTTTAATGTAGCACTTTTTTAAAAGGTTTGCTAAACATTTTTTGATGTTGTTTTAGTATTTCGGTCTCTAGATCGCATAGAATGGTAATCGTATAACTGTATAATGGTATACCCCTAGAACGTATATGTAATTGGAATAATCTGGGAAAAAATTCAAGCAACACCAAGCTTAATTAAACAAACTTTTTACCTTACAACGATTCTCATGTATTCATCGTTTACGAATAATAAGAAATTAAGTTAAACCAAGTGGGGCGAATAGCTGAAAATATGAGCATCAAACGGCTTATTTATGCCTAATGTATTTTTCCAGAAATTCACTTTTCAATACATTAAAGCAAAGAAAATATATTTGCTAGTACGTGCATTTCAACTAGCAAATATAGAATCTCACACTCAACCGATAATTTGCCATTCTTTTAACATATCCTACATTATTCTCACCAATTTGCCTATGCATTCGTATATTTATTTTTGTACTTAGATGATACTTCTTATTGTATTAGCATGGCCGTAGGTCACCCTGACTTGATGCAAGCGTTTTAGATAAGTATATATTAACACGAAGTTAACAGTAAATTTATCTTAATTGCGATGCCAAGGGAAGTGAAAGCTGCTTATAAACGTTTACGTTTTTGTATTTTAACATTTTGTATCCAAATTAGACTTCATAGTCTAGCCCCTATCATACTCCTAATGTCCAGGAAGTGCGTAATGTTTCGAGAGTACTCAATACAAAACGCCTCGTGGATTTGTAAGGGTAAATATCTTATTCTAATCATAATGCCTTGTCGTGTTAGTGTTGGAGAAGTATTTTATTCCTTAAAGACTTAATTCGAATGTTAATAGTGTGGTGCAGGTAAACAATTATTGAAGCTGAAGCTTAACATGTAATAGAATTGAAATATGATTCGCTTTATGACTTCAAATTTCAACGCTCCAATTGGAAACTTTTATTCTGGCTCAAACGAAATACCATCAAATTATTAAATTAAAACCGAATCTTATGTCGGATATCGAGTAGATAGATAGATAGATATTATAATAATTTGTGTTTTAGTAATGGCCACAGCCCACACACAAAAATACTTACCGTCGGATGTCGAGTATTGTTATGAGATTGTATTGTAAACATGGTTTTTAAGTTGGAATTGTTTCGACAAATTCCACATTTTTCATTTGTTATCTTAACCTTAAATTTTACAATTTTCCTAATTTTTTTTATTTCATGAATTTAAATCGTATAATTCAATTGTCCGATCTCGTTTAATAAAAAATTAAAATTTGTGACGTAAGTACATGTCTTCCCGAATGCGAACGATTTGCACTCGGTAAACGGTTGAATAAACTTACAATAGCGATGCAGCGAATTATACGCGGTAAAATATTTTTGCAAAAACTGAGTTGCTATCCCATTATTGATTTGTAACCATGAAATAGCTCGATTTCCAAATGATAAAATCCTATGCTAGCGTTAAAGCATTAGTTTAAAACCTAAACTTAAAGTATATCCGAATTAAAGAAATTATACGTAATTTTCTTTTTCAGAAAGACCCAACCCGGTAGTTTTTTTAAGTACTCAAAGCCCCAATCTAATAAACCTAGTGCTTTGTCAAACTATCGAAAAAATTATGATTTGTAGCTAAAAGAGTTTGTCAAATTGATGTGGTTTCAACTTCCTGAAACCACGTTAAGGAAATAGTATGTCATTTTTGCATTCGTTTATATCATGATGAGCCCTAAAGTATTACTTTCACGGTATTGAAAATTTCACTAAGCAATTATAGTTTCTTGAAAAGCAATTTACTTAAAAACAAATTGGAATCTAGGTCCAACCAATGTGACCTCCAATTCCGCTTAGTTCAATATCAGTAACCCGACAGTGCAGAATAAGTTGCCGTAGGAATCAATCGCAAGGTCAAAACCAAAGTCAAAATGTATTTCGAGCTGATTAAAGTAGAATTTGAGCTACACAACCAACTTTTCTCATTTTTCTGGTCGTATCCTATGAACTGGATCGGAAACAATTTTAACGTTGAAAAACGACACGCAAAGTTACTCTCTTGGTATTTTATTGTGGGAATTTTGTGTGGAATATGCGGTATCGGATCGTGTTTGGTTTTACTTTTTCGAAAACGAATGTTTGGTGATGAGATTTTGGGCGTTTTGGGTGTAGTGATTCTATTTGACTGGCTCCTTTGTGGAGTTCCAAACATGGCCATCAATAATACAATCAGGAAACAAAGAAATGAACTTGTGGAGGGATACAATGATCTCCTTAAAAGCGTCTCAAAATTGCCCATCAGACAATCCAGAGCCCATGATATAATTCGATGTAAGATAATTTTGTATTTAAACTATTTCATGAAATTTTGCCAATCAAATTAATTTTCAAGTTTTTTTGGGGTTTCTTTCAATAGATATTGACTTGGATATAAAAAACAAATCATTGATTCAAACTATTTTCTGCATCACCAAGCTCTGGAAACGATTACTACCTACCTATGATGTGAGTCTACTACTGCATTATGCTAAATTCCAAGGTATTCTCGCTGGTGGAGGATTGTTTCCACGGTACATGCCGATTGCAATAGTCGTCCTTAATCTAGACCCCTTTGCACACATTTTCAGAATATGGTTTCCAGATAGTTTCACATCACCCAACAATGCATTTAAAATAGTTGTGATGATCATTCGACTTCTCCTAACTTATGCTACAACAGTTGAAACCCTGAGAGCTCTAACTTTAACCGGGATCATAACACTGTCCGGTTTTCAAATATTTAACGCTCATTTTAACCATCTTATACAGCAATTGAAACATATTACTTTAGGAGGTTCTGCACACCGAAGTTTAATCAATTATTATACACAACTTTCCATAATTCACGCTAAACTTGCTGATCCATTTAACTGTATTATAGGTTTAATGATTTTATTTGGTCATGTTAACGTTGTTTTAATGAATTGGCTGACCTGCAGGTCAGTAAATACTGTAGTTTGGTACTTTTACATTATCGTCCCGATGAATGGTATCCTGTGCATTGTGTTATTGACCGTATTTCTGTTTCAGCTAGCAGAAACATTTGAAAAATCTTGTAAGGTTACAAAAGGATGGAAGATAATGGCTAGGGAAAACTTTTGGAGGAAGCCAGTTGGTCCATTTATGATTGATCGGGCTTGGGTAAAAAGGAAAGTCATTTCGTTAAAACCCTTGTATTTCACACTTTCTGGGTTTATTAAACCTTCGAGATATACAAGGGTTAAATTTTTTCAGGCTTTGGTAATTGATTTAGTTAATGCGTTGCTACTTGTACCAATGCGTTAGTCTTAGGTGCTTAACTTTAATATTTTTAAGTAGGTATATAAAACGTGCCGAAAGTTTGTTATAAAATTCAGGATGCATTTTTACTATGCATACCAGTGAATTTTAGTTGATTATAGTCATTACCCTTTACCTTGAATTCTTCAGATGACATGTTCAAATTTGAGGTTGAATTTCAAACTTGTTTAATGCTAATTTGTAATCATTTGGCTTGAAAATTGATAAAATAACAGAAAGAAACGTATAAGTTTAATCATTTGGTACATCAATGAAACTTAAAACTGTATATTATACACAATTAAATTAAAGACATCTAGATTAGAAAGAAATTGCTTTCAACAACCGATTTACAGTAATTGATCACATTAACTTTCCTAAGCATGTAAAAACTAAAATCGTAACTAACCGTAAGTTTTTTAATTTCCAAATTTACTATACTACGAAGAACAAATGTTGGAGACATATTTTCTCAGCTTGGAAACGGTCCAACCATATAAGTGATCCTGTTTAACTTACAAATTACTGTATTTATTCAAATTGCAACGTTTCCCGAATTCCTAACGTAAAACATGAGTCAAAAGGCAAGATTTACTTGAAAGGATCACGTTTGCAACTCTTAAGAATAGGGCTCAAAACGAATGTACCCTACACGCTACAAGCAAATCGCACGATACTCGTTTACTGATTTAAAATTAGTAATTAATTCCTCAACTTTGCAAATAATACGTCATTCTTCCCAATTTATAAGACTATTCGACCTACTCAACTTCAACCTAATTTTAAAAAAACTCAAATACTCCCCAAATCAAAATTTTTAGAAATTTTCATAAATATCCTCAACCTAGACATCAAGCAGCAATAAATCCACCGTTATACCAATCCCCGCATCAAGCAAAACCAGAGGTGTTCCTACCTCAACAAAATTAGTAGGTCCTACCTTCATTTTAATGGCGCGAAAACTATTATAAAACTTTCGCCTCCACCTTAATTCAAACTTTGAGCGGGAACCATTCCGTTTCAACACTGAACAGTAATTCGTCTCCAGTTTCTTGTAAACATCTTCCGATTCGGAATGAATGCTTGCTAAACAAGTTACCCCAGCAATGATTATAACATATACATCCAAAAGTGCTAGAGTAAAGGTAATAAGAGCAAATGCATTATCCATCGTCCAGCTCAAGCGGAGAATCATGTAGAGAAGGACACCAAAGAAGAATACACACCAATGAGTATAAATCAATACGGACGAGTTCTGCTGAATAATATTGAGAAGGCTGGCAAGCAATTGGACGTGTCTGTACATTACCGCGCTGTTTCCTATTTCAATTTTGTTAAGATTAAGCTCGCAAAACCTAAACAAACACCAAAATACCCGTTAAAACCCCCAAAAATTTAAATGACAAATAATTTTGTTATTTTTTCTTACGTCCGCAAAGCATCCCGAATGCTCAAAACACTCAAAGAGAAAACGATTGCAAAGGCAAAGCAACAAATCGCAACAGACGCGTACATAACATAATAATTTAGAGAAAGGAGGATTATTTTCGCAATCAAATTCCACACTCCATAATTCTCCTCTTTAAATCCAACATTGCATTCATCCAGCAGCCAATACCCAACGCAAGTTGCCATACAAGGATTCATCCAGTGATTTCCATAAGCCACGGTAAAAGGACAGATATGACATGTCCAATAAATCATGTGATGCAAGTAACAACGTAAACTTTTCAATAATGTTCCGCTCATTCATCTCAATCTTGTGCTTACCTTTTTGGTAAAGACGGTGGAATTGGAGATGCCCATTAATATATAGTACCAATTTGGAGCCATGAGCAGCAATCATGTGGAATTGGACTACAAACATGGAATTTGCAATGAAGAAAAAACCTTGGAATCCCTTTGAAACCAGGAATCCGCGTTCGATATCTCCTTTTGGGATTTCTAAAAAGAAACACTGGTACATTATGATGAATATCCAGGTGAGTTGGATATAGCGGACGATACGGAATTTTAGGTGGTTTAAAGGGATTTTGGAATGTAGGATGATTTCTTGCTTGGGATCCCATTCGAAGACACGAAGCACTTGAAGACGTTGTCCTGAAGCAATAATTTTTGCTAAGAGGTGAATGTTATCGGCCAACATGGTTTGAGTAATGTTGTTAAGTGGGCAAGTGAAAATTTGCTTCTGGAATAGGAAGACGGAGACATTTTCCGAGGTATTTATGCAATAGGAGCCAAGTAAAGCAGGAAAAGCAAGAAGCATCTAAGCAATGCAATAATACCAATGTCAACTCAACTCTACGCTTCGAGTCAGGCTTACTAATTTTGCAGCTGGCTAATTACCCGAATTTACGATGAAAAATGATGTACCGAACTGCGATTTACTCTACGACTAGGAAATCAAGTACCTAGGCAAGAAAATAACATAACATCGTGGGTTGTCTAACGCTAGGCATCAAGGAAGTTATTTTTATTGGTTATACAATGCACGTTCCCCACCAAAACCTCGGTATTTCTTCCCGGTTTCAATGTTCATAACTTTGATAATTACTTATGCAGCAAGCCATCCACCCTAAAATTTGTTTATAGGAAAAAGAGTGAGCTCATTAAGTTAAACCAAGGATAATAAAATTTGCAATTGCACAATTTGCACCGCAAGCAAACTACCATAATTACTGTTGCAGAAAATTGTTATTATACCTTCACAAACATATTGTGTTTATAAAACAAAGCATAATATTTCAATTGTAGGAAGTTCATGTGTAATTGCGTAATAAAATAGGCTGCACATAATAAGGAGAAATGCATACATAAAGGTTCAACAAGGCTATATGAAGTTCAGATATTTTTATGTAATTTCACAACTAATCCCACAATGATAACAATAAATAAAATAGGTACGTAGATAAGCGGTCGCTTTTTGAAGTAGCGTGTAAGTAGGATTTTCACGTCAGTTATCTCATTTACGCAGCTCCAACAGATTGAATCTGCCAGTCACCGTACCCAGTGATAAGTAGCCAACGCATGTTTTTTTTCATGTAGAAATACTGAGATGAATTTTTACAAAGACTAATTTAGTTCAGAAGAGAATAAGAAAAATCGTTACATTCATATTCGTATTAATCGGAAACACGGCTATAAAAATGACTCAAAGTAATGGAAAGTTTGTTCTCCAAGAAAAATTTCCCCTTCATTACTTTGCTAAAACAGGAAATTTCGAGGAGTTGCAGAGCTACCTAGCATCCAACCCTACTGAAGCCTTTGAGCAACTGAACAAATGGGATTTTAAAGGACGATCCGTCCTACATTACGCTTCATTAGCAGGTTTGTTGTTAACGTTCAAATTTCATAGTATTTTTCTGTATTTTCGATTAAAAATTATTATGATATTTCCAAATATTTCCTATTCTAGTTAATGTCTCTGATGGAGAAAATTGTTTCCATTGTATTCTCCGTTTCCTCAACAAAACAACAAGCTCAGAAGATGGAGACGGGACTGATTTAGCCCTAAGTCGGCGAAGGCACACCCAAAATATGCGAAAACAATATTGGATAGGAAAGGACGTGACACCTGCCACAATCAACTACATTAATCACAAGGACGTCGATGGAGAAACGGCAATTAGTTTCGCTGCCAAAGCAGAAAACGTAAAAGTTGTAGAAATTCTCCTTCTCAATTCAGCCGATGTTCTCTCAAGAAATTCACGGAATGAAAGGACTTTAGAGCTAATTTACGCTTACACACCATCCGCGATTAAAACTTTATTGGATAAAAGCATTGCCTTTGAACATAGCGTTGGGAACGATAATTTTATTCAGACGGAGCGCTCATACTACATGGATTTTACGTAATAAAAAATCACATTAATTTTTTATGTAAAATTTCAAAAAAAATTGAAAACCAAAAAATTTCAATAAATGGATGATTTTTTTTTAATTTTCAGTTCCGTTATTGGCTACCAAGACTCTGAAAATAAAAAAGGAAAAAGTATTCTGAGCCCAGAAACCTTCTGCCTTCAACTAGTAAACAATAAGGAAATTACAAGCCGAAAAGTTATCTTGACTCATCCTTTAGTTCGCTACTTTCTGGATATGAAAATGGAAAAAATTAGGTGGATTAGTTGGTTCTCATTGTGTTTCCAAATGTTTTGGATTGCCCTCTACATTTGGCACGCGGTGGATGTCTATTATACCTGTTGTGAAATTCACGATGATATTTACACAGAGCTTAAAAACGTCAGTGGAAACAGTGTGAATGAAAGCAGTGTACAGCTTTATTGCTCCGATTATCCTTTTGATAAGGTTTCCATTAGCCATCCTAATGTAAAAGAAAATGTTGTGAATTGGACTGCAGGTAAATATTTTTTTTCTTATTGATAAATTTGGTTATGCATTTAATTCATATTTACAACTATTTCTTTTGTATTTTTTATACAGAAATGGAAACAATTGTTTATGGCAAGGTTACCTCTTGTTTCAAGGAATCTGATAGCTTAGCCCGTTCAATTCCCTTGGTTATATTGGCTTTCATCATATTTGTTGCCGTTCTGTTTCAACTTATCGCACTGCGGCTTTCCTACTTCAAGCTAAGGAATATTATTCTATGGCTTTTTCAATTGGCGTTACTTACAACTGCGTTTCCTACAGAAGCTGCTTTCAAATTCCAATTTCAAATTGCAGCGGTAAAACACACACACACACATTTTTTTGCAGTATAAAAATACAAATATTTATAATAATTATATGCATTTACATTTTTTTAGTTTGCAATTGTAATCGCCCTCGTGATATCTTTGGAGCTTGTAAATAAACACATTTATTGGGGAATTTACATCAGGGTTTTGATGAAGGTAAAATGCGAAAGGCTAACTTTAAAAAAATCACAATAATATTGTGAGGATTAACCCTCCTCTGAAGTTATCATGTAAGGATTAATATTAGTCATTGTTTGACAGCTTATCAAACGATTTCTGGCTATTTTGCCACTCTTTTTTGTGATCATGTTGGTATTCTCGATATCGTTGAGAATGGTGTTTCCATCGGTATGCAAGATATACCTAAAATATTTGACAATTTACTCAAGCTTTATAATAGGGATTAGGCTTTGCGATTGTTTCGTCTGAATCGTCTCTGTGTTGTCATAATCAGATTACCCCATCAGTTGAGCAATTTCGTAATGCGATGATGCAAGTCTTTGCTACCGTTGCGAATGGGAAGGTGGAATGGATGGAAGGTCAGAGATATAAGGAAGGGATTGATTATCATTTCAAAGCGACGGGGCTCATCATGTTCCTTGTCTTTTATGTCACGATGATTCTCCTTCTGTTTCGGATTCTAATCGGTTTCGTTGTTGCTGATACAAAGGTTTTTGTCATAAAATAAATTATAATGATTTAATTTTTTTTACATAATTTTTAAAAATTGATATTTTTGTTGTAGAAAATTCAAGAAGAAGAAGAACTCAATGAGATATCAAACGACTTGGAAGAAATCTACTTGATCGAGTCTCTCCTTTTATCAAGGCCATTTCAATCTTTAAAATTCCTTCAAGATTTTAGCAAAAATTTCATCTTATTTCCTAGTGGAGATGACTTAGAGCTTTGGCTAACTGAATCGAATATGGAGGAAGAATTGCGACCGAAAATGAGAGCTTTAGCTTCAAAGAACCCGGTGGAATGCAGAGAAAAAAGGAATGACGAAAAGTATGGTCGTAACAAAGGTATTAAGAAACGGTTTAGCAATGTAAAAGGGTTGTTAAGGAAGGGTACTCGGCCGAAGGTTTTGGTAGCTGGTTCGGGACCAATTCATTTGAAAGTTAATGACGATGCAGGAGAATCAGATATATAAGAGATTAAAATTACTTTGTATAAGATTGTGTGTCTAGGCAAATCATGTAAATATATCAATTCCCGTTCAGATTATTATAATCTTGATTAACTTGACATACATTGATTGTTTTGAGAATGTTATCAAATCATGCGTTGAATGGATGCCAGTCATGTGCTCACTCATAATACAAGGTTTCTTAATTAATGGAAATTTCCTTGATGACTAATCCGTCTGAAAAAATAAATCGATTCGGGGATTATTACCATCAATATCTACATTTCGAATCGCTTCGGCCTTCACTCACCTACAGTTTCAATTATTCGTCGAATGGAACTGCAAATCCTACACGTTATCGCTTTTAAAATTAACTGAATTAAAGTATATAGCAATATAATGTTTAAAAAATTTCTTCCTAAATTCATTAAGTATCCCTATGATTATAAAGCAACCTTCATAAAATTTTGCGAAGCGGGGACATCCCTAAAAAGTTATCCTTTAGGATGGAACCACATGCAAAATAGATTGGAAGAATTTGACACGAGAAAACTGGTAAAAGTTTGTAGTTTTAGATTGAAACTGCACACCATCGCTACTATTTTGATTGCTATTCAAACATTCCACGAAATCTGCAATGGGTTTAGTGGAAATACTCAATTTCAGGTAGTATCTCAACTAGAGTCGGCACTCCTCCTTCTAATTCTATTTTCAAACAATTTTTATTTGCAATTAGTAAATACGTATAGGTCAGAAATTGTTCTTTATGTAAACGGTTTGTTTCCTTCAAGAAATACTGGGAAATTTGAAAACATTTCAAACTTAAAACCTAGTTTTATAGAAACTTGCAACGTTTTGTTCACCTGGGGCATTCACATGAGCGCTAAAAGTTTCCCGGGATTTGCTGTAGGGCTACGTTTGTTTGATACATGTCGTGGAAGCATTGCAGGCTACTGGATTCTTCCAGAATGCCATTTGTCCTCATCCAGTGTTCCTGTTAATTCAAATTGGGCTTTGAATGCGGCGGTAAAACTTGTCATTTTCAGTATTAATTATGTTCTTTGGGAATTTGGAATGCGGGCGGGAGTTTTTGTAATCTGTGGGCTTCAAACTTTGTGCATGCTACGTTTGCGGGAGTTTCTGAAGTCGTAAGTTTAAATATATTTTTAACTAGCCACTTGTCGAAAAAAATGGTTCAAAAAATTACTGAAGTAAAAATATTGCTGACTAATTAATTTTTTAAATTATAGAATCAACCGGGAGCAAAAGGATACAAAAAAGACTGGAGAAATTTACAGAAAAATTCAAGTACTAGCAATTCTAAACAACACGATTCTCAAAACGGCTGTTTTAATTTTTCTTGTATTTCCCGTCTTTCTCTTGGCCATAAGTATTGCCGTACTAGTAAAACTGGATTGGAACTCAGGTAACGCTTTCGTGATTGTGTTATTCATATCAATGATTTGTGACACGATTCCGGAATTGCTTATCTGTGTTGGTGGAGCTGTGGGCACTTATACAGAGTCAAAAAATTTCTTAACAAAGCTGGGCATTTCAAATAGCGATACGAATCTGTACAAAGGAGACGAATTTCGCTGGCTCCAAAGATTTAGAAAATCTTGTCCCCCAATTAAAATCCAATTTGGTTCTAATAACTTTTTGGAAGAGTTGACACCTCTAAATTGCCTAGATTCCGCGGTCAATCTCACAATGCAGCTACTTTTACTTCAGTAATTGATATTACAAAAACTTAAAATGTTTTTCAGTCCGAATAATAGCTTGTGGTGTTTTTATTTGTGTGATAACTCATTTAATTTTATGCACTCAAAAAATCAATGCAAACAAGTTAGCAATGAAGGAAAAATAGAATCCCCTTGTAAAGTCATAGATTGTTATACAATCTGTAACGGTAACGAATTCATTATTTCAACATATTATGTCCTATGCAAGGATAAAGTTGTGTAATTTTTTAGCGAAACTATATGTTTGTAAACTCCTGTTTATCTTCTGCATATTTGATTTATTAAACGAGAAGTTTCTGATATAAGTAACATTGCTTCCAACTGACCAAAATCCGGTATCATTTAATTGGTGTAGAATACTGAACATTTTAATTAAGCATCGAACAAAATGCAGCAACTACAGCGTCCTTAATCTAACCAATTATCATTGCATTTACTTGTTTGAAGAATTTTTACAACTAACTCATGAGCAGGGACCCGAAGCTTAAATGGAATGATGAAAAAGATTACATATTACGGATTAAGTTAAACTTTTTCGTTCTCAAGATAACAGATTACAGATTAAGTTAAATTTTTTCGTTCTCGAGATTATAGATTTAAGGTTGTCTAATTTTTGCGGGGCTCCATAGATTACAAATGACAGACTACGAATTTTTTCCCACTCATTCAGATTACGGATTAATTTCGTCTGATTATTTTTGATTATGGTGAAGTAAAAATTTAACAAAATTGTAGCTTCAATTCAAATTAAAACGTGAAATTCCTCGAGGATTCATAAGTTGCCTTTTAGCCGAATATGTGGTTTTCGAAAATATACACTCAACCTAAATAGTAAAAATGAAATCCCAGAACCCTTCAAAATGGAATAAAACCTGAAATTTTTCTTCAATAAAACAAATTGTCCAATGTCACAAAATCTTGGCTTGGGAAGTTGAATCTCTGACTACACTCCGAAAATAATGTCATGGAAGGACTATATTACTCCGTCTTATAGCATGATCCAGAAAAGCAATATTATTCTCATATATCATATCCTGCTGAAGTAGCATACTCAACTATAAATCGTTAATTTGTAATTCTGGAATTTTGGAATTTGCTTCCGAAAATGAAGATTTTGAAGGAAAAAATTTATATTTGCAGAATTTCGTAATCTGGTTAGAAGATTAAAAGATTAATCGTTCTAAAAGCATTTTTAGAATATAGATTACAGATTAAGCTTTTCGTTTTGGTTTTTGGAGATTATAGATTACAGATTAAGCTAGCCCTAGCCGATTCCTGCGATTACAGATTAAAGATTACGAGAATCGCCAGATTAAATAAGCTGAATACTGTAATCTAGATTAGCTCCAAACCCTGCTCATGAGGTAGACTAAGGTTTTTGTAAGTATTTACATTTTTACTCAACGCGCGACATTCTCTTAATTATAATTGGCACGAACCTTCTCTCCGACCCAATAGTAACACAACAGGTAGACTCCTAGTAATTACTCAAACATGAGGAAGTTCACAGTTTGATACCGTCCGTACTATAATCCAGAGAAACACCAAAATTTCATTTAATTTTAAATTTAACAATCCTTTAAGTTCTTAATATCAGCTTAAATTGTGGTGTTTTGATAATATGTGATAATTCAGTTGATCTTATGAAGCAATAATTTGTTATTGTTTCCAATACAGACAAAGTTAGCAAATAAAGATAAGTATATTTCTCTGGCTAGCCACATATTGGGTAGTACCTAACGATAACATATTCATTATTAGACTTGTCCAAAGCATGTAAATACATATTTGGCATACGTTATCCGTTTGCTACTAGACTTCGTAAGAGTACATTTGGTGACCAGTGGAGTAGTTTAAGCTCACTTTATAATTACATATTTTACATATTTAAAGAATTACTACATATTACATATGTAGTTACATATTTCAACATTTTACCTGA
>JAANSM010002949.1:0-13869 GCA_036850725.1 Orchesella villosa | reverse complement strand
AGAAAAGAGTGTAGAGCACTGTGTGAAGGCAGAGGATGTAGTTTTTTAGTGTTAGTAATGCCCCCTATATTATTGGATGCTGTTAAATGCTACTTTTGCCACATTTTGCCCATTCACTTGAAAAGAGGAAAAAGGCACTAAACTTTCTTTTTCTTTTCTGCAGCAAATGATGTGATGTGTGATGTACGTTGTATAGTAGGTAACTCTTCCTTTTTTCACTACCAAATGCGTCGGCTGTTCCTTATGGTATTCTTCGTGAGCCTTGACGCTATTGTTCACTATTCAGAGGAAAATTGCGTATGATGGCACATAAAAAAAGGAATAGGTTTACGAACTAAGAAGACTTGGAGGAAAACATCTTCTTTTTCCATACACACAAGTACACATGTATTATAGTAAAAGTACGTGCACCATACTTGCCACTACTGTGCTTTGAGAATCTAAATGGGAGAGCTTCGAAAAGTGGTTCCCTTCTCTTCTCCTTACTATCTCGACTTTCTTTTAAACGGACGCACACAAAATTGCAAAATAGATGTGAAAGGGAAACCACGGAAGTAAGAGACAAAAATGAGGAGCAAAAAGCCACTGAAGAGGCTCGTTTATTTCGCGTACCAAGATGCCGAACACATTACACCAGAAGTAAGCATGAGCACTGCATATATGCGTATATATATGTGAGCTTCCTTTCACTTGTTCTTGTCTTAAGGGAGAAAAATATTTTGCATAAACTTGGAACGTTAAATAAGTAGGTAGTTTTGTTTTATGTGTATATATTTTCCCTCGTCTCACTCACTCACTCACAGACTGTGTCCTCTCTTTCACTAGTTTCACTACAAAGATAAGCAAAGATACAAACACACATGATCGTAATAATATCGTTGTCTCTATATTGCCATTTTTCACAAAGAAAAAAGGTTAAGAATAGATTTGGGAATAAAGTTTATATTGTGAGAAGGGATTTGAGAAGAGGAGGATATATATGCAGTCACCAACACCAACTTAAAAAAATGTGCTCGACCCAACAAAGTCTTACGGTATGGGGGAAATGGTGTAGTGTCCTCGTTTTTCTATGTGTTGATGTTGATGTCATCAACACAAGAATTCCAACATCATGAACCAACGGCAATTGTTACATGCATGCACACACCACCAGCCAAAAGAAGGAACTGAGGAAAGGGGACAATTTGGAGCTCACTTTTCCTTCCTCAACTTCCTCTCTCTCCGTCTAGAGCATACACACTTTACTTACACCATCAGCAGCATCAGCTCAGCTTACGCTCCAAAGTAGATGAGGTATGTTATGTAACAAAGGAGAGAGAGAGGAGCTTTTCCAAAAACTAGTAGAAATCTGCGATGGCACATATGTATAAACTATACTTGCTTCCGCTCTTCTCCTACTTCTTTCTTAGTTTGGTGAAGAAGAGCATCTGAGGAATATTACAGATGGAGCGTGTAAACTCATTTTTTTATATGAGTGCATACATAGTATGTATATGCGCAAAATGGGGAAGTGAGTTAAGTGAGAGATGAGATGCATATATATTGTAGCACACAAAGCTTCTAGTAATCTTACAAGGAATACCGGAAATAGGGTTGAGTAAAAACCTGCTAAGATTCTATCCTTCGTAAAATGAAATGAGTAGCATTATATAGTTCTCCTCTGTTTTCTGTAAGTACGTCCTACATCTTATCTTTTTTCCACGAGTCGTCACCATATCAAGCTTAAGTATATATCCCAATGTGTAAACCAACCCGTATCATTCTGTCCTTTCGTGGCGTGTCTCCACATGTAAGTACGACGTACATACACCCAATTGAAGTATGTACTTTATTTACACCAAATGAGTATCTCTTCGAATTTTGTATAAAAAAAATAGTTTGCTTTTCTATTTTGCACTTCTTGTCTTCTTTCTCCTCTTCTCATTCTCAGTTTTATATATCTTCTTGAGGATAAAACGCTGATCAACATACGGAGCCCATAGTCGCTCATCATCAACATCATGGTGAAGCGCTAGTATTTGTCCATGAGGAGCCAACGCCATCATCAATTCAACCCACAAAAAAAATCCCGAAGTGAACAATCACATTCATAAAATTGCCAACTCTCCCATGCTCTCATCTCATCCTATGACTCTTTTCTTTAGCTGTGCTCTTTCAATCACAAAAAAAAGAGAGCCAGGCCAGGGAGTCAGTGAGTGAGACGAATAAGCCAGCAGGAAAAAACATAAGTTTTTAGATGAACCAGCTGAACCTCTGCATGAATCTATTTCCATTGTATGCATGGCATTTATTAGCTTAGATTAGCTGTTAGGTTTTATATATGTTGGCTCATATGTAAAAAGGAAGACAAAAAGCTAGTAGAACTTAGTAGTTTTTGTATTTGTACATTGTGTATACAACTTCCGAACAGTCGGCACAACGCAGCAACGGCATTTCAACTTTAGCCAGCACAGCGGTACAGAAGAACAAAACAGAAGAACTCATTGTGCGATTGAACAGATGAGGACAAAAGATATGATACACACATGGTACTATATACTACTATATTTTTGTATGTGTGCTTTTGTTTTTGTATGCAAGTGAACTAGATAGGTATGAGAACGTATGCTTCACAAAAAAGAACTTTTGTTGTTCTGTTACATATGCATAAATGAGTCTTTACAGAGGCATACAAAGGAGCGGATGTGATCTATAAGTTTGCTAGCTTCTAGAACACAAGTAACAAAACATTTAAAAGACATAATATGATATGATACTTGTGCACGTATATCTATCTCCACACAAACCCCATTGAAATAGTAGAATGACATTATTATGGGAAAAGATTCCGATTGCCGTTTTTCCACTTTATCTCGTTTCTCAGCACATTCCAAACGGGTAAAGATTACCTTTTTAAGTAGGCATGGCACATGTGTGTGTCTTCTGCATATGTTGAACATTATATCATTGAATAATGCATATTAAGCCTATTGTCTATATGGAATATTTCTATTGTAGTTGCTCACCACCATTCACCATTGATCGTACGTCACATTTCTCTATTTTATTTGGATACCAGTCGGTTCCAGGCATTTTGGTTTTGTTCAGGGAACCAAATTGTAATTTTCATCACATTCAATTTCCCTTTTGTGTCTCATGCTATCATTGAATTTCAGAAGGTGAATTCCCACGGATTTACGTGAGAGCCGTGACAGGAAGACAACAAAAGTCAATAAGTTTATTATGGGAGCTTGATAATTTCATTAAGTTATAAGGCTATAATCACCTTGAACAAACTTTTCCAGCACTTTAAGCTGATGAGTATTTGATCATTGAAATGGATCTGTTTGCTCCTCTTACTCCCTAGCTCAATTAACCAGGGACGAAACAAAAACTCGTTTCCAACTCTAATGCGTTTATAAACGTATCATTTACAACGTGAGCATAATGCCAAAACTTTTTCGAGTGAGAGAGAAAGAGAGTGAGAGAGAGAGTTGAAGTGAAATGGGATGTACGGACGTATTATGGTATGCATTCGGTAAGTTCAAGCTCCTAAAAATGTCATGTCATGGGGAAGAGCCGAATGGAACAAATCAGCAGTTGAAATCAAGCGGAAACGACGGGAAAATTAAGACAAAACTGAGCAGCTATTACTTTAGTGAAGTGAACCATTCACAAGTTTCATCCATTAAACTCTAAACTCTCCAAACTTTTACTGGGAGAGTAGTGATATTGCTTGCACTCGCAAAACTATTGAAATGTGCATAATTCTCTTTAAACTCAATACTTTTCTCTCTCTCTCTCTCTCTCTCTCTCTCTCTCTCTCTTTCCACTCATTCTTGAGCTCTGGGGAAGACTTTGTGAACGGAAGGATGAAGGAAAAATGCTGAAAAGCTGCTACTGAATATTATCCCAAGCTCTCCAAAGTATTTCATGGAACGTCGTACTGTACACATATGCTTGCTTGTCTTTATATGCTCCAGGGAGACATTACTGCTGCTTCATCTGCTCATCGTGCCATTTATTGTGAAGGAACCAAACCACATCATAGAGCGTTGTGGTTGTGTTGTGTTTGTATACACTGCTTGCTTACTATATATTATGTGCTTTAGAACAACAAAAAAGATTGGAAAAGGCAAACAAGAAAGGACAACATGCGTTATATAATATACCGTTGTAAATCTGTGTGCAAGCTTTTTTAGTTTTTCCCTAAAAAAGTCACATTCTAATAATCTTTCGTGTGGTGTGTGGGTACTTTTATATGAAGATGATATGATACTACATAAACCCGTTGATGGAGTAGTGTGTGTGTATATATAAGGCACGGTAGCACGCATCACATCACAGCTCAACGCTAAACTAAAACTAAGTTTCTTTTCCATTTTCTCAAGTCAATGAGCAAATTGATTGAGAGAAAATACGAGGAAAAATCAATGAAATGTTATTGCTTCTTTCACCCTGTATATATACCTCATCTCATCTCCTCTAAATACAATATGTCTTCTTCTTCTTCTTGAGCAATATAAATTGCACTGTAAATTGAAATTTTATAGTTAGCTTTATGTTTCATTCTCAGACAATCAACTTATGTACCTTAGCCTTAGCTTAAGGAGTCTAATATTAAAATCCCTTCTTTTGGAAAGCATCCATCTCGCCTGAGGAGCGTAAACAATCAATAAGTCATTGTTTATGTCACTACAGTATTCTTTATTGGACATGGTCCTCCTCGGAGCAGTTTTCATCTCATCTCATCTCATAAAGATAAATTGTGAGGGACAAGCCAAAACAATGAGTGTAACGAGTGTCATGGAATGTGTACAATGAGGGATTCCTTCCAACCTCCACAAACCTACCTTGAACAAAATCCAATTTCACATGTCACCCTCGTTATGCTTCAAGGTAGAAGAGAGAAGAGTAAAATGTTCCCNTCAAGGTAGAAGAGAGAAGAGTAAAATGTTCCCCCGACGAGACAGTGTAAGCGACGACGAACGACATGACTTTGGCATGGTATCATAGCTTATGCCATGCCATATGACATTAGTTCTATATAGTATCATTTATTCTGGCATTTCTGGCTACTGGAACAAGATAAAGACCTACCTACCATGCAAGACTGCAATATATATAGATACATATTATTTAGTTATAAGAAATATATATTAAAGTTCGTTGAGTCTGGGACAACCTAGACTGGAAGCAACGCACCGAAACTACCTACACCTTATAGGGCACCGGCCGGCTACGCACGTACACCAGCTTATTGAATACCAAACACTTGTTTATAACATGCGATGTAACGGTAATGGGAACTCAGAAATGAGTCTTGTTAAAAACCCTACTAAATCCCTTGTCTTTAGCTTTTACTTCCTCTTCCTCCAATCCCACATTGATGATGACGATGGCCATCAGACCCTTGTCTTCCTATAGGGCCCAAAAAATCTACACACACAGCTCCCATTTCCATCCCAGGAAAAACCTTAACGACATGTATATTTCCTTTTCCTACTTTTTACTCACTTTTGTCCTCCAAAAACTCATCTGTATACTGTGTGTATATGTATGTATAGGTATTTTTTCAAGTACACATATGGTATTCCTACATTTCCTCCTTCGGAGCTTAAAGTGTCAAGATCAGTAGTCAGCGAACCAAGATCACATTCAACATCACATCACATCAGCTCTCCATTTTTGTTAAAGCTTGAGAAAACAAAAGCAAAAATGGTGATTCTTTTTTTGGCTCCTTTCAAAGAGAATGCATCTACGTGTGTGTTGTCTAAAGTACATACAAAATGTACATGCATATAATTTACAATGTACATAATATTTCACCACCAGATAAAGAGAGCATTGCTCTGCCAGTTTCAGATTTTAGCCTTGAAATAGCAACAAACCGTATTACACACACCAACACTACCGCCACCATCATTATCAACCATGGTATTACCATTACTTTTGCTTAAAGCAATAGTGTTTTTTGGAGCAATAACTGGGAATATCCGTTGAAAGTGTAGAGGAAATTTTCCAAGTCAGGACACGAAAGTCACATATATATCCCTCAGCACTACGCGCGACTTTGTATGATGATGTGACAATCATGGCATACAGCGTGGCACATGATGGCATAAAACGTTATGTACGATATACTATATGAGACGCATTGAAATAGAGGGCATATCTTAGGAAGCACGTTCCAAAAACTTCCACTATAGCGTTTTTGTTTTTCTACACTTTTTTTCTACTTGTTTTTCCTGTACTGTTGCACAGACACACATAAAATGTATATAAGAAGACAACAACACAAAATCAAGCTGTGTGTGACAACGACAAGGATGCGATGCTGGGGGTGATAGTTATGGTGTAGCACGCTAACTGCTCCATCTTCTCTTAATAAGATGAGATGACAAAATGGAAGCAAAGAGCCTTAGAAAGCCCGTAAATGTGACACTCACAGTGTGAAATGTGTGGTATTCTATATTTATGGAGGTTTTCCTTGAGATTGGTAAGGTCCAAATTCCAAAATTGTGGAAAATAAAAAGAGTGTAATGTGCATTACCAAAAAAATGGTGCAGAAATCTAGGTATAATCAAAATGGCCTAAAGGTAAGGCGTGTGAGCAACTATTTAGGCTGACATTTTTGTGAGCATCCTAATCATTTTATCGTTTGGGTATAAATGTATAAAAAAATATTCAAATTGGAGAAAGTTTCAAACATAAATTACTGCAGCAGATGCAAATGTGCAGATGCAGAGGTTTCTATTTTTGAAGAAGGTTCCCAAAAAAATCACAGCAATATGATATGATATGATATTATGGCCCAACTAATAAATGTAGCATTGAAATCATATATCACAAAATGTTAACATCATATCACTATAATTTATTGCACAAAAAGCCAGGCATCCAAAATCCAAGTATCAAAGCCCGTCACAACTCACAAGCATGTGAGCTTTTTTGAGCAGGATATTTCTCGGATACATTCATGCAACTAAAAAACCCCAAGCCCATGTCAACTATGTATATCAAGAAGACGACGCAGAAAAGGAGAGGAACTAAAAAAAGTTGTCTCCCATTTATCTTACCCGACTTGATGACAGAGAGAGTCAAGTCAAGTTAAAGCCAAAAATTTTTGTGACTTGATTCAGTATGAAAAGCCAGGATATAACATAGTGCAAGGAGGATTTTGCAGTTAACTCTTTAAGCGTATTAGGTAGTTGTATACATAATAATAATGTATGTACGTTATTTAAGCTAAACTTTTTTTTATATTTTCGGACACGGGAAGCTCAACAGCAGCAGGGCAAGAAAGGAGAAAGAATTACCAGACGCTGCTGATATACTATATTTTTAAGCTGCATTATATACAATCTACACACACATGAGATAGATATACAAATGTATGACTAGTAAATAAGTTTTAAACATCCCGAATTTCTCCTTCTCTCTCAGCCGGATTAAAGCTGAGAGCGCAATGATGCAGTAACAGAGTATCAAGTACAGCAGCAGCCTCAAATGATATGAATACCAGGAGAAAAATCCAAGTAATACAGGAGCA
The DNA here is from genome assembly GCA_036850725.1 of Orchesella villosa. Lineage (NCBI taxonomy): Eukaryota > Metazoa > Arthropoda > Collembola > Entomobryomorpha > Orchesellidae > Orchesella > Orchesella villosa. The sequence continues at coordinate 6,338 of JAANSM010002949.1, read as the reverse complement.
CAGCAATGTGGTGTGTGTGTGACACATACATAGCTTTTTACAACACACATTTACACAAGACGAGAAAATGTTACTCCTGGTTTGTAAAATGAATGTATTATTTTTAAGCTATATTATACAATCTACACACACATGAGATAGATATACAAATGTATGACTAGTAAATAAGTTTTAAACATCCCGAATTTCTCCTTCTCTCTCAGCCGGATTAAAGCTGAGAGCAATGATGCAGTAACAGAGTATCAAGTACAGCAGCAGCCCCAAATGATATGAATACCAGGAGAAAAATCCAAGTGTAATGCAGGAGCACAGCAATGTGGTGTGTGTGTGACACATACATAGCTTTTTACAACACACATTTACACAAGACGAGAAAATGTTACTCCTGGTTTGTAAAATGAATGTATTTTCTACAGCCGCTTGGTCGACCTGTCATATAAAAAGGGAAAGAACCGCAGCAAGAGGAGAGAGATGCACTCTTTTTTACTAAATTATTAAGCCCTTAAGATTTTTTAAATTTCTTCGTGTGTCTCCCATCTCCTATTTTGCAGAGCGTGTGTTACATAAGTATATATATACTACATTCTTTTCCTCTTTAAAAAAAATGTTCATGTGCAAGACTCAACTTGACAGTAAGCAATGCAATAATAATACTTTACAACTGCCTTCCGTTTCTCTTTCTACCACTGTTACTGTTGCTCTCAAGCCTGCCCTGCATGTGCAAGAAAAAACCAGGCTGACTGAGACAATTTTGAATTCTAAAAGTTGCATTTATTATTTTATCCTCTCTTTTTTCGCTCTCCATATTACATGCTTCTATTTTCTATATATCCTCTGTCTCGGTGGAAGATTGATGAGTAGATGTATGTACTATATGAAGCGAAAAGAGCAAGTAATAAACAAGATGAGCTTTGGGACCTAAAAAATCCGACCAGCATATAATGTATGCACATGTGTTCTGTTGTGTGTGTGCGGATGACTCTTTTTTTCCCTGACTTTGTTGCATGCATAATATTTGGGTACAAAAAGCATTTTGGGCATTTTGGAAGCTCAAGAGAATACACCTCACGGATGCGGATGTGCATAACATAACATACGCATACTATGTAACAATTCTCCTTCAATTTTTCTTTTTCACAGTGGATATCCTATTGCGTATTGAATATATGCATGCATATGCATAATATGAACACACATCGCATGCATCACTACTGACTTGAGTTGTCGCTCGCTCCACTGATGAGAAGTCTTACAATTTCTAATCCATTTTTTTCTTCTCCTCTCTTTCATACACCAACACCAGTATACTATATATATACACCTTTCAGTTTCAATTTTTGCGTAGAATCTTTAGAAAGACTGAGAAAAGAATGAAGGGTAAAGAAATGTATGCATAAATTCAGCCATCATCATCATGCCCCAAAGTCAGGAAAGTGCAGAAGCTAAGAAAAATTACATATTCAAAGACTGCTTGCTGCTCCGCTGCTCTGCACTTCTTTTTCTTTCGGATTCTGAAGACGAAGAAAAATAACTGTTTGTATTTGGCCATGCACACGCTTCTTTGCAAAAGACATTTCAACTTAAACTTACGTATATATACAACTCGGCTTATGGGTTTGTTGGTTAAAATATGATAATGCACTAACCAGATCACCATGTTTTCTTCGGCTTTGTTGCCGCCAGGAAAATACCGTCGTGGTGCTTTCATGCTATCGGTGCATTATCATTAGAGAAAGACGGAGTGCTTAATAGTATTCAATTCCTTTGGTGAGCAACAGCAAACAGCAATATATATATATTGTAGCTAGTTGCTACCGTACACATGAAAGAACTCGGAAGGAAAATGCATTCCTTTTTATTACTATACAGCTTCTTTTGGAGCAGGAGCAATATATACACAACTACATTTGCTAATGATAATGCTAATGTCATTCAAAATAAGGAATTGTCGTGTCACTTAACATTTCCTGCGTATATCTAACGAGAAACCAAACAGAACGAAATGACTTTTCCCATTCTAGAGTACCCCATTTTGTTTAGTCTATTCCAAATGACGACTGACGGAGAAAAAGGTAAAATATCAATTATTCATATTGTACATTTTTATCGAGCTTCTTCCTTCATTCCCAATATTTTCTATTCGCAGCGTCGTCAGTCGTGCATTTTACTCCCTTTTTGAAGCTAAGAAAGAGGATTATCTGAGAAACTGCATTCACAATGACACGGGCCGAGAACGAGGAATAAAATAAAAATTAAATGGTGGAATGAACATGACATGCCAAACACGACTGTGGTCTTTTGACACAACTGCGGCCTTTTGTTTTACTATACCATAATATTATGCATATATACCAAAGAAAGTTCGCATAGGTATTAGACACTGCATTACATTTTTACAACTCTCTGAGCTAAGCACACAGTTCCGACCGACGACATTCCTGTCACACCTTCAGGTTTTCTCGGGTGACTTGCATTGCAGTGAGAGATGTAAATAGTAGCATTTAACTTCTCGACAGCGTTCACACCTCGCACTAGTTTCCCTCCTGTTTGCAACTCGACTAAACAACTTTGGCAATTTTCCACCAAAATCTTTGTACTTTGTACTATAACATCACCACACACCACCGACTGACGGATTCAACAGAATGCTAACAGATTAAGAGAAAATGTTCAAACAGAAACGTGAAATCTTTCTTCTTTCACGCATCTGTAATATGTAATATCATATCACCTTGCATAATCCCGTATCATATCATTTGTGATGCTTATCAGAAGCATTTTAAACTAAAATTTGAGGAAGAAGTTGCAGTCAACTCAAAAGAAATTATAAGTTTGAGCAAACAACCTTATTTCTCCGTTAGGCTATACCATTTCTCGGTGCACTTTACCTTTTTCTTCTTCTTAAAACACCCCATCACGCTGTTACAAGGAATAGGCTTAGGTCGTTATGAGATTCGTTTTTGTATTTCAGATCTGTGTGTTTGCACGCTTGTGTTTGTGTAGGCAACATCCAATCCTAGCAATCAGTCACACTCGTAAATTAGGTAAGAGTAGCAATTCCAACCACCGATTTTGGGAGCTCTCCTTGACTGAGACAAACACTTGAATGTATGTCTTTTTTACATTCTTGACAATCTTGTTGAGTGAGTTTCCTTTAGATTTGGGCAAGCTGTCAATACAAAAATGTTATATCTTGATTTACAATTTTTTCAAGGTTCCAAAAATGGGAACAAGTTTAAGTTGCATTACATGGTCACTGCTCAAGAGCAGGAATTTTTGAGTAATTTTACAGGTTTGTTTTAAATCAATAGGTATCAAATAAATTTATTTCAGCTTACTCTCAGGATTCTATGCCACGAACTTGATCTTCAGAAACAGACGACATGATTATCGATATCAATTCAATTCAATACCAATACGCCAATCAACTCGGAAATATAAGGAGTGAGAAGAGCGAGCAAAGATCAAGTGAATGAAAATGTCACAGAAGATCATCCTGCTCTTCAAGTACATAAAAATAATGAACTGGTTGACTTGCTAGAAGTATCAAATGATGGTAACCTAAAATTGACTCCATTATAAACTGACATATTATTCGGGTTGCTATTTTAGCTTCACACGCAAACTACTCAAAGCGATATGAGTGCACTCCACAAGCCAAGCCACAATAATCCACAACAACCTGCCACGTTTCTTGATAATATGAGCACGAATATGTTTGTGTATTCATAGACTGGACCAGCTGTGCAAATGAAAAGCCAATTAGTCAACTACTTCATGAATACTCTCTCCACTCCAACATATATATCCAACTCCAGCACGACATTGCAATTCATAAAAGATCTGGAATGAGTTCTGGTCTTAACCAATGCTAATAAATTACTTCATCCTGTGTGAGCCAGGGAGGACGCTAGGTCACACAAATTCATCCATTCATTTATGTATAAGTAGTTATTTTATGTGTTTGGTAGCGTGTGTGTAGTGTGTACGTCGTATTTTGTGCTTGTGGCTAAACTAAAAGATGAAAGAGGATAGTATAGTTGTTCGAGTTCGTGCAAAATGCAAAGGAAATACTAACTCTCCTTTTCCTTATCAGTCTTTAGCACGTTTGAAGCTAGTATACATAGTAAATCGTGATGAAACTCATCTTCAAGCTGTGGTGGTGATGAAATCAGCAGAGCTAAGTGAAGAAGAGCAGAGCAATCTACTTATTTAGCAAAAAATAGGAGATGGATGTGATTAGCAAATTTATATATTATCTGCAATCTGCAATTCATAAATGAAAACGAAACACTCACATGCACAAACATATTGCTCTTGTCCTGCTCCTGCTGGTGGCTGATAAAGAATTTTTATGCATGGAGTTTTTGAGATAATTTGATGGTCGTACGTAAACGTACGTGATCTTTTGAACTAATACGATACGCTTACTTAACCCAACCGTTTAGCATAAAAAGCTTATAGATATATATATCAGATAAATATGCAAACGTGTATGTAACTTATTCGCTTCTGTTTCATTTCCCTCACAATGCTAATCTTGTTATGGACTGCTTTAAATCAATTTTTGCAAGTCTAACCCGCATTAGATCATAAATGCTAACGAGTTTAAATCAACAACAATATTAAATATAACCCAATTTTTTGCTTCTACCATTCTTGTGGTGTTGTGTGTGAGTCGTGACATTCTTGCACAAAGGTAGGTCTGTCCTGTTGGAATTTGGAGTTGGAATGGTGTCAGCGTCATCCCGCATGAGATTATTAATATCTCTACATGATTTTTTGTAAGTTTATTGCAGGCATATTTCGCATGTGGATTTGAAGCAAATTTTTTAACCTTTTCTTTCTACAAATGGATTACTACAGACGCCGACAATTAGACAAATATATAAATAACGGTGACCAAATATTTGATACGTGATGCGATAATTCTTATTTACCCCTGTCTTCCTTTTTTGTCCTTAATTTTGAATACTTATTTGCTAAACGTGTGATTGTGATGATTTGCAATAATGTAATTCCTCTTGTAATCCAAATTTAAGATATTCGTAATATATCCTGTTTGTCAACAAGATTCAGAAAATATTTTGCATCATTGTATAAGTTTGCCCAACACCCTCTTTGATGTTTAATGTTAGAGAAATGTATACAATTATTATTGCTATTGTAATACAACCCGTCCTGACCTTCCGTGCTCAGAATTTAAACGAAGGATGATGATCATCATCATCATCGCATCGCATATACTCGCAGTTAAGAGTTTTCAAAATGTTTTAAGTTTTGAGCCGTGATGTTGTATCTTGATTTTTTGCTGATGGACATAAAAGGTACATATACACGTACAATGCAAATGCGCAAAAAAAACTTGTTACTGCCTTTGCACAATGTAGCACCGTTCGGCATTCTCGGAGTTTTGAAGTAAAAGGTAAGTTTTAAAATACAAGGAACTTGTGACTTATGAGGACCAAGCGGTTTCACAAAAAGTAATCAAATCACCACTTGGGGTTTCTTTGAAACATTCATTCTGAAAAATGAAATGTAAGAAAGTCGAAAACAAACATGGATTTCTTCTTTTCCTCCGGCAAACTCTTTTTACAAACTCATATCACATCGCATCAATAAACATTTTTGTCCATTGTTGTTTTATGCTTTCCAAAAATTCATATACATTCATACATTCATCATTCATACTATTTTACTTAGCACTGAGGTGAACACTTCTCTCCCTCCGTCTCTACAATATGAATATTTAATATGTGTCATTAGCAAGCGCCGGAGAACGAACACAGTATTATATTCTGATATGAAATTGAAATGATGATGATTATTACAACGCTAATGACAGAAAAGGGCTCGCGGACGTGGTGTGGTGTGAACGTGAAGTTATATATTTCGGATTGTGATTTTCACCAAAACATTTATTATTATTGTTACCACTTTTTTATGTGTTTCTTTTTCCATGAAAAGAATCATAATTTTTTTTGTGCATTTCGCAGTTTTATTATAAAAAGTCGCGTTAACATCAGTTTTAAGTTGTTTTGAGAGTGTTCCGAATGGCGCAAAGTTGGGAAAAGTCAAATAATATTTTTCTACCCTTGAAAAGACTCAGCTTTTGGTTGCTATTTTGCTGTATGTATATAGCTCGCTTGTGTTAGCGTGTAGGGCTTTGGGTTGGAGGTGACTATATAAACATTTTTGCGGTACTCACACTCACAGATAGAACAAGATATGTAAACATATAGGAAAAATCTACTGAAAGCTTGTATTCTGACAAATTATTAAAATTTTAAAACTGTTTTCTGATTGACAATTGGTCATTTAGTACATTTGAACTTATG
>JAANSM010002948.1:0-13874 GCA_036850725.1 Orchesella villosa | reverse complement strand
CTTATGTTGTGGAACTCCATTTCATCCGTTTTATGTCATGTCTTATATGATGCTAGGGAAATCAACTTACTATGTTACTACTACAACGAAAGTATGAAGGGTAATATTATTATTGTGTTTGTGAAATAACTGCACTCCACAACAAAACCAAGACTGGGCTTCCTCTCTCTCGCTAGTTTCATTTACTATTCTTGCCCGGTTGCACTTTCCTGTCTCTTATTATGCTTACAAACTTACCATTCTGGTTTTTTTTCTACATTATTGTGTGAAGATTTTTTTTGCGCATCTTACGTCCCTCTTGTCATCCGCCTTGCCATAAATGTATACTTCAACTAATTGTGATTATTACTCACTATCACTTTTACAAACATTTGTAGCACGGGTATTTCCGCGCCACAGTAGTTATTACTGTAACTGACATCTTTATAATTTTTTTTGCAATGGATCATGTTCCGACTATGGAGTCAAAGACTGATAAACGTTTGTGCAAAATGGAAAATGAATATTTTATGGGATACATTTTTGCTGGTTAGAAAAGCATAATAGTATTCCATTTTGACAGGGAATGTGGCAGAATTTTTTCTCAGCTGCAGCAGACACCTATAGCATCCGTAATGTAATGCAATTGCACGAGCAAATAAATACGTATGTGTGGAGATATAGAGATATGTATTTATTCATATAATTTTTCCTTGTACTTACGGGATAATACCGAGTTTAAGAATAACACAAAGCATTTACGCACTACCGGTACGTGAGCCATTTTTCCATTGGTGTTAGAAAGGTATATATACAAAACCCTTTAAACTTCTTTTTCATAAAGCGTTACGCAGTGCATCATTGTCAATAAAAGGTTCTCTTCTTGCAAAACTCTCAAAAGACTTTTGTAGAAGGGGAAAATATAAAAATAGAAGTGTAGCATTTGAAAACCTCTTTTCATTTAATGGATGATATTTCTTTGCAAACACATTTGCAAAAGGGGTTGTGTGGATGGCAAGGCCATGTAAAGCACATGCTTTTACGCAAGGAAGAAGGCGTAATTGCTTAGAGTACATGTGTACAAAATGTGTTTCATATAAATATACTGATGCCCTTAACAGCTCATAGTAGGCTTACGCATTTCACGTCAGCTTGCTTGCTTGTTTGTGTGTGTATGTGAGTAAGTCTGCATTTTCTTGAACATAGGGAATTATTTTGCTCATGATTATGACGACTTGTGTAAAAAGCTCTTGCTTTCCGCCATATAAAAACATATAGTTTTTGCTCTGCAGCAGCTGCAGGGTGCAGTTTTTACAGGACTAACAGTATACCAAATAAGAGGTCACTGTGTACTCAACAGAAAACTGAGTTGAGAGAGAGGGAGCAAAGATTGGTGCGGAAATTGTGCACTACATAAACACATAAAGCAGAAAGTACAATAGTACTGTTACACTTCTCTCGCTCTCCTCTTTATCAAAATTTATTTTTATGCGGCCAAGCAGTTAGCTACCGAAGCAGGCAGCGTATTTACTTCTTACTAACGATAAGATATATCATAATATTATCGTTATATTCTTACATAGGGAGTTTGTAGCATTTGCAATTTGCAGCTTTGCTTCGAGCTCCACTCAACAATATATGTTGAAGGGAAGTAGCAAATACTTACCTCAACTCGTATTATATCATGAGCATAATGGGATTTTGTGCGTGAACGTGTGAAAAGAGAAGGAATAGCGCGTGTATTATTGTAACTTGGTGCGCAATCCAATTCCTCTTACAATTGTGCGCAAAATGTTTGTGACACAGACGTAGCTGAAAATTTAATTGTTGTTGTTATATGTAATTATAATTGAAGGAAATTATCAGATTGAGGCACACACATGTACGTCAATCTATTAGGTACTTTTTGAAACGAAGATTAGCAAAATATTATTAAGAAGATAAGAAATCTTTTCTGGCATTGAAGTACATGACTCCACTCACTTGATACTGGATTGAGCAAGTCAGAGAAGCAGAAAGATGAATACATTGATGATTTAATGATTTTCTAACTCTAACTTCATTCCAAGTTTCAAGGTTGATCGTGTGATAAAAAGGAAACCAAATCGGTACTGAACATGGAAACATAATCATATTTTATAATACAGGTTTCTCCCTACCTCTTCTATTACCTTTTTTAATTGCGTGGCTTATTAAAATTACAATTACCATCGTTCAACGCTCATACATGCATATACTTATAGCATAATCATTCTAAGTGTGTAGTCGCTTCACTAGTTGTTATTGCAAATGCAGCAATCAAACACGGAAGATGATCTTATTTTCATAAATCATAATCAACTATCAAATTGTTCATTATGTTATGTGTAATATACACGTATATAGATTGGGGAAGAGCCTGGGGTGATATCATATTATGTGATATGAAAAACTTAAGACGGTTATTATAACCATTTTTTGATGTTTCTGCAAGAATGATTTCTAGAATAAAAAACAACATTTGGCTGATAAGAATTACGCAAGAAGTTTCATAGAATGTAAAAGGAAGCAAAGCAACAGGGAGAGAGAGAGAAAAAAAATTGAAAGTAATTCTTTTGAATTATAATCATAACTTGCCCTAGAATAGAATACAACGAAGGAACTAGCGTTGTGGAACGGGAGTATAATAATGGTAGGAGCTTGATTTGTATTAATTTCCAAATAGAACCACCTGCAACACCAGANATAATCATAACTTGCCCTAGAATAGAATACAACGAAGGAACTAGCGTTGTGGAACGGGAGTATAATAATGGTAGGAGCTTGATTTGTATTAATTTCCAAATAGAACCACCTGCAACACCAGAGAGCAAGAGAGGAATATATGATTCGGGTAAAATATTACGCATCCAATAATATACTATGTGATTCATTTTTTATTCCAAATCCAAAACCGACGTCATCGACCAGTCGACTCTGATCGTATCATTGTCCTATCGTTTTATTTAAATTCGGTTTAATATAAAAATAAATATGCATAGATTGCATGTATTTGTATTTAAATTATTGCAATCCTTCCAAATAAGCATTTTCAGCAATAAAATGAGACTACATGGAGCTGCTTTAGATGTTAGAAATAAATACAGAGGCAGCACAATTTTTTTTTATTGCAACAACGTCTTATTTGGAAAATGGATGCTTCCATACTTTTTTTTATTAAAGCTCCAATGCGCCCAAGAACAAAAATCTTGAGAGTGAGCAAGTACAATTTGAATTTATCCCTTTTTTTCTTTTTCAAAGTTCAGCTCCCATGACCGTCTATCTTTTTCCATTCTTTGAATTAGACAAACTTGATTAGCAATGGCTTCACAGACAAGTAATAATGCTCCGTGTCATACACACACAGACATACACAATTACAATCACAATCTTTTTCTCAACTGAATTGTAGTAGGAAACAATAATAAAGTATAGATAATATGTTGTGTCTGACTGACTACAACACACACATTGCTCAGCAACCAATAGAAACATGTATTCACATCCAGATATAATGGATAAAAATAAAATAAGCTTCATCGCCTCGTCAGAAAGAGAAGCAAAGCAGAAAAATAAAAGTATATAAGTAGTCGACTGAATTTGAACTATGATTTGAAAGGAGGAATAAAGTACCTTTTGAACAAAATACATTGTCGACCTATAAGCTAGTTTTTGGAACCGTATCTTGTAAATACATATATATATTTGTATCATTCTCATCCAGTGAACGAAGACACAGAGCGATGAAGCATTCAGCATTCACGGAAAGAAGAGTTGTACGTTCATAATGACCATGATGTTTTCCCATCATTCTCTGCTCCAGTGAATTTATTGCACAATAGAAAGAGAACTATGGAATACTATGTGTTGTAAGCAAAGCAGTACACACACACACAAATACATATATATCCATACACACACTTGTCTTGTATTCAGTTCAGCCTCTTTTAATTTTTTTGTAAGAACAAAATTTTACAGACTACTTATTCTCCAGTCCAGTGAGACGTAAAAATGAAAAAAGAAACTGGTGTAAGAGAGCATGCCACATGCAAAAGCGTACCTATAACCTATGCATTTCCATTTCCATATAAATATTTATATTATCTATAAAAAGTTTTTAAAAAATGAATAGCATCCAAGAATAATGTAATTTTTCTTATGGAACTCCTAAATGTAATACACATAGAGATAGAGGGGCTTTGAGTTGTGAAGGTACTTAGATAGGATGAGGATGGTGGTGGTGATGGGATGATTCCTCAATCGCAGAACTGGATTTCAACCCATGCGTAAAAATAAAATAACACGTTTTCTGTCTAAATCCAATGAAATACCAGCACCACCACCGCACCGCGATAAGACGTGTGTAAGTCATTAATTTGATATACTAATCCTTTTCTGATATTCATTATTGTAATTTTATGCAAGGGAAAAAATGTTTCTATGATTTTTCTCCATTTTTTTCACTTCGCTTTCCGTTCCAGAACAATGAGTCCACATGAAATCCGAGAAGTACGAGTTATAATGAAATGGATACATATAATATATATAAGTATATATATACATTATACAAATACACAAAAGTTATTAGCATAGCATGCATATGCATATACAAAACTTGCTCCAAACTGCTACATTTTTTGAGCATCCTTTTATCAAAATTCTCCTAGAAAAAAAAGGTCTTAGCTTTTTTAGTACGATCATCATCATCACAACCATCCTGTGGATTTAAAATATCGCATATGTATATATACATACATCCAAAAGCACCTGTACTACAACCACCACCGACTTATTTCAGGTGATTTTCCGTGGCATTCATGTAATATATTGTTGCGTACCTACCTACGTACTTAGTCAAGAGATAGATCATTACATCAGCAATGTGCATATATAAACATCATCCATCTATTCATCCATCCATTCATCGTCGTGTTTACTGAACCGAACATTTTCCTCGGATTGGCTACTTGATTTTTGGGTTGGATGGCACGGTTTAGTAAACAGACAAAAGAGAAGAAGACGAGAGCACTAAATATCATCAATTTCAGACATTTGTGCTATCATACATATATTTTTGTGTACTTGTACTTCTCCCTCACTATATATTCTCTTTCTCAAAGCTTATTCGTCTACAAAACACAACACTAATAAAAATATATCGCATCGCCTTCCAGTATTAACTGATGATAATGATAGTGGTTGGTGGTGTATTACAGAGGCAACATATATATTTTTCCAGGCCTTGTTTTACTGCATGAACAATTTTTTTTTTGGTTTTAAATGCATAACTTTTATTCCCAAACTCAAAACGCGAGCAACAAACCAAATTGTACTTTTGATTCTTCCCTTGCCAACAAAAGAATAAGACGACGACGAAAAAATTGAGAACATTTTCTTTCTTTTCTCTCTTCATCCTCTATCATCTATCTATCTGTTTCCTTCAAGCTTTCAAGTATTATAGAATGGATTGTTCATCCATGTAACAACTACAACTACACAACTCCTACTTTTATTTTTGCTCCTTCTCTACTATACTATATATTCCATCCCCAAATAACCATGTCTATGTAGAAAATCGAAAGTAAGAACATTTTTGTTGAACATGTGAAATGGGTATAATAATGGAGGAGAGCTATCAAAAAAAGTAAATGTACATAATATTACACAGTCACAATCCATACCCATAATCGTGTCTTATGTATTCTGGTGTGTACTGCTGCTGCAGGGAGTGACTGAGGTAATCTGCATGCCATTTGGCTATAAGGAGCAAATAAAATGGAAGACCATAAAATATTGTCTTATGAAATAGTATCGTTCACAAAGGAAATGTCAGGGAAAACGAAGAAAAAAAAGCAACTAGAAGAAGAAGAGGAAAGAAGAAAAAAGTGAAGATATGGATAATATGGAATCTTGTATTTATATATGCACATTCTAACGTAATAAATATGATGCGCACAATCTCAGCTAAAGTTTAGCAAGAACAGGGAGAAACTATACAGTTTTTGAGCAGTAGCTGTAACAGTAGTAAGAAGGATGGATGATGGGAGCCAAAAGACTCTGTAATATAAGTAAACTTCTCTCTTTCTGTCTCATGTTTTGCTTCTATTTTCATACAATCCGAAACAAGGAGTAGGGCACATATATAGAAGATCTTCAGTATATAAGAGCATGTAATATATACTATGTACGTATGTACGGGAAATGAAAAACTAGTATTATGTATATCTCTTAAAACATCAACTTCCATCCAGCAACAATCAAGTTGAGTCATGGAATGGACTATTTTTTATTCAGTAATAGTCGTTGGTGGTGATGCTAGGATATGTGTGTGCGCTATCAAGTAAAAAAGTCATGGTCTAACCCAACTCCAACTACCAACTATCTACATCATAGAAGGTTCGATGTATTTTAATATGCCACATGCGAATATCCCTTTTAGCCCCAAAACCGGGAGACTTATTGTGCTCTTGGAAAAAAGAAATCTGGAAACTAAGCTTGAGTGTCTGTTTGCTTACTTAAAGAATGATGATATTATGTCTGGGCTCAACTTAGAAATGTATATATGTGTAGAAAAGTATCGTGCAATCTTTGTATGCACAGGTATAATTCCAAAGACTTTGAGTGTGTGTATGTTGGACGATGAAGCTCACGATTTTAGACCAGATTCCACCACGATTGCTGTCTGAATTTGTCGGTAGCCGTATGAGATGGAGAGTACAGCCGCAGCATAAGTCACATTTCATTTGTCTTTCTAGACACTAGGTCTCAATGGTACGTGGAGGAGGACGTTAGAAAAATAGCAAATGTGGATGATGGAGAAGACCAAAAGACGAAAAAGAACATGGGTATATGTAACACTGTGCATCTCTTCAAGAGTGAGGAACGTAGCAAAGAAAAAGGGAGAAGATTGCTACTTTTCTTGTGTTATGTGGAACATTGTAAAGGTTTCGTCTTATGTTGTATATAAAAGTTTGGCGACGATATGATGACTCTATAGTGATGATTGAAATTCCCCACCTATCGCAATTCCCATTTCCACCACCCTCTCACCACATTTTGTCACATGAAAAAGTTGGACATTCACGATGACAGTAGCAGTGAGTGTAGTGACATTTGCAATGGACTTGCTTCTCCTGCTTCTTACTACTACTATCATCTAACATGCTTCAGACTGTCCTCTTCGTTCCTCTTTCTTATTCACGACTTCTCGTTCGTTGCCGTCTTCGTCGACCTCTTCATTACTTTCATACCTGTGTTGGTTGTAACATGCACGCTCAAAAATGAATTGGATATATTATATATCCTCATGCACGAATACGAGTAGCCTCAAGGAGCATCGAAAAAGTGGTACAATATTGGCTAGAACGCTACCCATGCAGAACCAATGATTTTCGTCAAGAAAATTGTGAGAAAATGGTAAAGGATGGACAATGGACTTTTTTTTGTACCCATCCACTAATGCATATTGGCTCAAGACAAAAAAGATAATATTGTGAGAAGGAATGCTCTAACGATTTTTTCAAAAAACCATTTTTCAAGTAATATGATCTTTACAATTTTTAGGTAAACCTACGTCCCAACAGGCCTACCTTTTACATATTATATAGGAAAGTGTATACAATGTTGCAGCTAAATTACTCTGTCTTACAAACATATTTGTTCAACACGGTAGCTGCCAGAATAAGGCATTGACTAACTGAAAGGAAAGAAAAACATACAGACATTACTCTTATTTGACATTATTTTTTTGAGGAGGTAATGTAAAATTTTCGGATTTTTGTGATACGTGGAGAAGACAGCGGTCAAATGAATTATTATTCAGCATGCCCAATCACACGTACCTGTTCCACGGTAGTGGGATAAGTACATGAAATATGGCTGTAAGTATTTAAGCTGACAAAAAGTTTTTTTTTGGAGGAAGAAGGCAGGAGAGTAAAACTTCAGAGAGTTGCAATGAAACGTCGTCACAAGAGATGCTTATTGGAAAATGAGAAGTATAGAGAGAGAGAGAGCTTAGCTTAGCTTTGTTGGTAACTGTAGTTCACCACCTCACATATTATTACCATTATCATTACAATGATTATTATTATTCATAAAAGAGAAAGATAAAAAAACTTGCGAGTGAAGTACAGTGAACTTGTCTTTTTGTCCTTATTATTTTTCCCGAATAAATCATTTACTTGAAAGATATGATCACCATGTTGGCGGCTACTGATTGTTGCTCTCTTGCCACCAACTACCATTATTTCGTCGCAGTAATATTCTCGATAAACTTAAGAAGCAACTCGCATACTTACACACATATATACATATATATATTTATATATATAATCTGTGTGCATATGCAAACTTAATGTTACTTGGTTTGTTAGTTAGTTAGTCGTTGTTGTTTTTAAAAAAAGGAACACGAAATAAGTAGCTTATGCCAACATTCTTATACCAATTTCTGCTACCTGGTTGACGTTAGTACTTTTATACTAGCTGGTGGTAATGGACGATCTAAGCGTCATCATCAGTTTAAACAATATCATATTTAGTTATCCCAGTGGTTTTTGAGGAGGAAAAGCGGTGGGTTGGGATACATTAAATATGAGAATGCAACAGGAGTGCTAGAATAATGACAAAGTACGTAGTGCTCAAGCATAATATACTTTAATATAGAGTCACCTCTCCACAAGGGGATGTGATGTGATATGATACTATATAATGTAAAATACACAAGAAATACACACACACATTTATATACACTTTTCTACAATGCAATGCACATTATGCGTTATGGTTCTCAGCACGCATGCAAATTTTATGCATCACCTTGTCCATAGCCATCTTTGTAATTATTATGATGCCAATCATAAAAGCATGAATCATGAGAGATCTTATTTATTTTCTTAAGCTGTATTACCCATTGTCGTTGTCGTCGTTCGTCGTCACCGTCATTTCATTTTATCCACCAAGACTAAAAGAGCTTTGCCCCCTTTTTTGCGCTGTTTTTCCCCTTTTTGTGAGCTGATGTGTGGAGTAATAAGTATAGCAATATATAAATTGTATTTACTCTCTTTTAGAAGAGTTTGATGGTTTTTGGTTTAAGCTAAAGCTATGCTAGAGTAGAAGATATATATGTAATGCAGGTGCATATCGAATGATATGGGATGATGATAATATATACCTTTTTTCATGATAATGGGCTATTCTTTGATTAGTTTTTTTTTCGTTCATCGTCGTCGTACAATTTTTCCTTCATTCTTCTTTGAACTCATTTTCATTTTTGCTCACTTCATGAGAGAAGACACTTATTAACATTTTCAACTCAGGAGTAGCGAGAGAGAGACAGAGAAAAGATTTTTTTGTGACACTACCATAGCAATATATATGAGAAGTATAATACAGCTCTATATAATCAACCCTTAGCTATTTTCTTGTAACCAGTCACTACTCAGCATAACCATACTTACTTCTAGTATCAGATATGTGAACAGGGAGGTAAAATATCATGATACCGCATATTACACGCAATAATTATTACAGGTCATTTTTTCGCAATTTTATCCGAATCTAATCTACTCTTTTTTTTGGATTTTAATAAGTTTAAAATACTGATTTCAAAATGTTGTTGATCTTTTTCAAGTTGAAACGAAGTCAACTGTCATGCTTTGAATGATTTTTTGGTCATTTGCATTAGTAACCAACACCACATCCCATCACACCACCACCACCATCAAGAAAATGAGTGCTTTACGTATGGATACCCTTTTTACACTAGTTATCATCATTGTGCTTAGTGACTAAGCAGCCCTTTTTCTTGTTACTAATCAGCTATTATGATAATTGCAAATGTGTTCATAGTTACTATATATCTTTCGTAAAAGAAAATAAACGGCTTCACCAAAAAGATTTTAAAGACAAGCGACTACATATATACAATAACATCTATGATTTTTTTTGAAACTGGTATTAACACAAGAGAATGGCATGAGTACAAGTGAGAGGCAAAAAAATTGAATAATCATCATGATATGAATGGGGTATATTGCAATAGTAGATTTGAACAAAAAGAAAGAAAAAACGAGACAACAATAATGACTAGAGACTCCAGGGTAGGTAGTATCTTTGGCATATTTATAATCCGAACAAATACTTATTTCAGCCTTCATCATAATGGAAATGGAAACAAGTCAAATGAAGGAGCAAAAGTATAAGTTTTAGCAAATAGGATATATAGTTTACATACATGTTATATTATGGATGTTCATAATATGCAGTTATAGAACGCCTGAATCTAAATAATATATGCATGTATTAGTTAGTAGTATATTTTGAAAAGGAATTTTGTTGACGCTCCTTTTTTCCAATCGTCATATAAAAGTCATTTTAATTTCTAGCAAAAGTACTATTACAGAAATGTTTAAAAGGTCGTTCATTTCGTGGTATCATATCCAATTGGTATGGCTATCGCCATAATATTCATGTTTAAAATGAAATGCTTAGAGCTACAGGCATCAACAAGCAGTTAGTAAAAGAGAGAGAGAGAGAGACGTGAAGGAAGAATTCTTTACATATTACAAGCAAAGCCAATAAGAAGAATGAGCATCAATGCATCACAGGAGTGCGGAGAACGAGAGAGAGGGCCTGATATAATATTATGCACAAAGAAAGTCATAGAGACGATGATCCTCCTATCCATTCTCTCTGTCCACCCATTAAATCCTTGGCAAATCCCAAATTTATGATTTTATTTTTCCCCAAAAAAAGATGAGAATGAAATAATACATGACATGAAATAAGGCAATGTCCACAAAAATATCTGTGATGCTGATCCACAAGGGCAAGGGAAAAAGATACGGTTTTACATATTTATTATTATTATGAATGTATGTGTAATATGCCTTATGTAGTCCCATGAAATATGTGTACAACGAATGGATATTTCTCAACAGCTCAAGTTTTCACGCTTCATAACAGAGTATCAGAATCAGAGATATTTTTTTGTGCCCAAGAACTAAAATGCTCAAAGTTCATCTTTTAAATCACAATGCATAAAGTAAATCTTTCTTCCCCCTTCCCTCATACAAAAAAAACTCTGTCATATCGTCGTCACTAATACTCGCAAAAATTCATATTCGAAGTGTGTATTAGAATTACAATTCATACGCATCCGTCCGTCCCAAGATGGAAACAAGGGACTGCATAATATATACATTGTATCTATACAGTATATTATGTACATATCTTTTGTTCTTTCATCTGAGGCTTAATATAATGAATGCTAACTTAGCTGATGGCATTTGACAGATTCAGAAAGATTTAGTGGACGTTGGTCTCCTCTCTACTTTTGCTTAACATGATTCATCTAGACATCCACCATAGCCATATATGATCTGATGTAAGATAGAAAAACACACAAGCAAGATTTTGTTTACATTAACAATGAGGTCTCCAGCTTATGGGTTTAAAGATTATGTGGTGTGTGGTGAACCTGTAGAGCAAACAAAAAAACAGGAAGCAACTTCACAACTTTGATCATTTTGACTTAATAGTAGCCCTGATCTGATGAAGCAATGCCCGAATACATATATATTTGTTTTTGATTCGGTTGAGGACATTTGACTTCTACTTATTTGTGCTGCATCCTCAAAAAACATGAGGGTTCTCTTCTTCTGCTTGGGTCAAAATGATGATCAAAACCAGCCACTATAAGATTTTGATTGGAATGTGCACAAGATTCAAGTGAAAAGGATGTACTTATAATACACAAACATCTGCTAAGCACCTTGCTCCACTGTCGGTGTTCATAATGTGGTGTATGTATCATTTTAATGCTGTCATCCGCCTTCCTCCCCAATACCGCATAGAGGAAAGCCGAGCCACTTGAACCGCAATAAAAACACAAATTAAAGCAAAAGATTCGTTTAAGACATTTTTAATGGTGATCAAGCTAGAAAAATGAGCAGGGCATGTCACAGTCACAAACTAAGGAGCTCACAAAGAGGTCCTTCACACTCTTCATCATCATCATCATGACTCAGGCTGGATTGGTTTTGTGTTTGTATGTGACAAAAACTGGGAAGATTAAAAGAAGAGTTACGAAATCATAAAACATAGATACATACATATGTAAGCAATAATACATATGGAAAATATGTTTCATTTCTTTTGGGTACAAAAGAACTCTACTAATAATGACGGTAACTAACACAGAAACCAGAAGATTTTTTTGTGTTAAGGACAATCATACTTGCATTGTGTACATATAAGTTAGGCCGAACGGCACTTTTTAACTCTGGTCTTGATATTGCTGCTGGTGGCGGTGGAGGTGATATAGATAACTTGGGATAACAAAGTAGTAATATACATACGTAGTTTGTTACAACATGAGAGGGAGAGCAGATATAATAGATAGTTATTTGGATAGTATATATATATATATGACAAGATGAGAGAAGAAGAGGATGATGATCCCGATTTTGCTTTGAGAAGTCGTGCTCATTCGTATACAGCAATAATCATAATTATAATAGTCACATTATAATACAGCACCAACTAGAACGATCATTATCAAAAAGGATATGATGATGATGACGATGATGATGAGGAGGAGGAGAAGGACTGCTGACTTTTCGTTGTGACTATTTGGTTACGGCTCTATAGATATTTCAGGAAAAAAATATGAGTATGAATGCTAAATTTACAGTCACATATAGTTTTTGGCTAGCTCCTTTTTTTCTTTAAAGGTTGCTTATTTACTTAGAAGAAGCTTTTTACTTGATGATTTGACTTCATGCAACGTGATTTCTTCGATGCAATGCAGTATCAAGTATATATATATACATATATCATGTTTGTGGTGTTGCTTTTGGTGTGGTATGGCATGGTAATAATAATAATACGGTAATAATATGCACACAGTAGAAGTAGTTGTTGGTTCCCAAAACGCATAGAGTCAAGTCCCCGGGTCAATCAGTAAAGGGGAAAAAATTATATATTTTCTATGTTTGCCAAGTAAACTCTTTGTGAGTTTAGGATAATTAAGCGTTTTCATATCATCTCATTATAATGTTCCACCATGCTGCAATGTCATGATGACTAGAAGCGTAAAAGAGTTGTGAGTACTCTTTTTCTAGTGTGAGTGTTTTTTTTCTAACCAGCGGCATCATTCTCCTCCACATCGTCGTCGTCCTCATCATCATCATCATCAACAACATCAACTCTCAAAAATTACAGCAGAAAAAAAAGAGAGCTTTCATTATTATTACAAAACGCAAGAATGAGCGATACATAGCAAAAGGAGGGAATCAAGGGATGGGGGAAAGTGACGAAACATGCAAGAGCCAAAACGGAGTCAAAAATGAGATTGAATCCGTCTTCGGTCGACGACATTGGAAACATAATATTTTTGAGGAATAAAGACTTCTTCTTATACAAATCATAACTAATTTGGATCTACATGCTTTGGTTCAACAGAAATATTCAAGATTTACACTCATTAAAACCATTAGTAAAATCCCAGAACAAACCAAGTGATACAAGACTCTGATTCGACATGAACGATTATAACAATTTGTATTGAAAGGTGAACATTTGTTGAACAGTTTCAAACAACTGTTGTTCTTATTTACAATATAACAGGACTTTATGTATGTTGTATATTCTGTACTATTAGAGACGTTTGAGATGGTAGCTTAGTCAATTAATTAAGTACAAGTATATAAAAGCTACACTTAATCGCTGATTGATTACGATGTTTTTTTTCGTGGCTTGGGGATTAGCATGCCCTTCAGGTAGAAAGAAGTCGGAGTCAAATCACAATCTCTCGGGGCAAATGATACATAAATGAAAAACATCCGTTCTAACTATGAAACGTGACACGACTCATCCTC
>JAANSM010002947.1:0-13876 GCA_036850725.1 Orchesella villosa | reverse complement strand
AAAATGTAATTTTGCTTTCATGTTATTACCGTTTGTCTCAAAACTTGACTCATCATATATGATGTACTGTACCACAATAAAAGGAATTCTCTGAAATAGGATTTTAACCTCTCATCTTTCTCTCCCCCTTCTTGCCACTTCAGCTTCAACTTGTTTCTAGAATTGAGAATTATATATATGTGCTTCCCATTATCCTACTACCCACCCACTGCTTTCAAAGTTTTAAGTTATTATATGAGTTACTATTTCATTTCGTTTCATTTCATCATAATAAATACCTCTTCTTATATTTCCTAACAAGATATTATGTAACAATGTGTAGCTCATCCAGTAATACAAAGCAGCTACGACGAATCTACTATCTCACGCTGAGATTATGTAGTGCTAATATGAGAAAGCGGATCGCTTACAGACACTAAGCACACCATTGGATTTCACCATAAAACATCATTTAAAAAGTGTGCTGCTGTGATAAAAAGGGGGAATATGTGATGATGAGCTACAAAGGCATGAATGGGATATGGATGGAAAAGGAGAAAGATAGTTTGTGGATGAAACCCTGCTGGCACTTTATCAACTCGACAGATAAATGATATTTTATAGACTTAGGATTTTCTTATCGTCAGCATATTAGGTAGACAGAGGCTTTTATCTTTTATATATAGCAATATATATGAATCGAATTCGGAAACGGAACGAGAATGATTTATTGCTGCCACAGTCTGACTGTGTAAAAACGAATTCCTGGAAAAGGAGTTAAGAGCTAGACACTGCAATGACGGGGTCTGATAAGACATTGCTTCTCTTCCTTAGTATATATGGATTTATTATCTCAATACGGAGCATTGTATTGCTATTCAAACGCAGTCAAGAAATATCATTACTCAGTAATAATAAGCAGTTGACAAGGACACATATGTCTGCCATTTTTTGGGGGAAACTGCTGCTAACAGGAAAAAGAAGTAAAGTAGTAGCAGTCGGGAGTCGCACACCAAGCAAAACATATGATTGGCAAAGAAAAGAGTTCAAATTGGATGGGAAAGTGTGAACTCTATCTCATTCTGTCATCTTATCGAGTGTGTGTTCCTCACCTTGAAAAAAATATTATAATTCAGAGTCAGTTTGAATTTGGCTGCTTTTCCCTTTAAACACGTCGTTTTTTCTTGAGTGAAGAGGAGACGATAAGGGAGAGAAGTTGATAAAGAACTCAAAGTGAAACGTACGTGTATTATAGGTGAGTGACTTGGCAGGAGAAGATTTTACAGTGAATTGCAAAAGAATATATTCTTCCCTCGCGTTCTCCTTTATCTGCTCGATCATTGCCAAATGGAAACCCTTTATGCATTTTTCATATCCCATTCTATCTCACTAAAGTTACATGTCCGCACGTAATCCGGCAGATTTTTCTTGCAGAGCAAACTCCTCCTTATCATGCCTTTTTAAAGTGAGAGAAACTGTGCTATATATTTGCACCAAAATTTTATTTGCCTATGTATAAAGAAGCGGCCTATAGGGTAGACGAGAAAAGCTCATATCATATTATTGGAATAGATCGGGACATGATATAAGTAGCATACACCTTCAACAATACGGGCAAAATCTGGGATTTCAACACTGAAAAGAATCTTAAAATTTACATGAAAAAGGGCTAGAATCAAGTTATTTTGACAACAAAACTATACACATTCTCACTATTTCCAATAAAGGCGACTGGAAAGTGGAGTAGTTAGTGTTACGGTAAAAGCAGAAAATATGACGTGAAATCTTCTATTGAAGGAATCGACATATGTATTATGGAGGAACAACAATACATGAAACAAGTTACACAACGCAATATTAGTCCCGAGCGAGCACATGAGCAATAACGTGTACACATTACATCGGCATTGGTACACATATATATAATATTTTTAGAGAATACTTTTTGTAACAAGTTTAAATATTGGTATTGTGCAAGACGCCAACTTACAATTTCCGTTTATTGCTTGCTGTTGCCTTTATTGAGTTGAATGTAATCGGATGTAAATGATAGGATAATATTAAAATGGATGAACGACGCTTGTCGATCCTTTGATTCTCCTGCCAAATCAAATATGTACGCTATTTCGACATTGTCATACCATATTTATTCTCTTTTGTTGCAACAGAGCACAATCTAACGATATGAACAGGAACAGAAGCAGCATTGCTCTCAAAATGTAGTCTTCCTACGCGTACTTAATATTTTTTTTACATTATTCGTCGCTAGTAATAATATAGTGACTGCATCGTAGTAGCAGTCACAATGTAATAATAAAATTGCTGTGAGCACGTTTAGATTTTAGATTTCCTGCTCGATTTGAATGATAGGCAGGAAGATAATCGTATCTGACGATCAACCACCACGTTAACTCGTCCTTCTTTCTCCATCAGTTTCCCCCATCCCTATTGTCATCATCATTGTCATCTCCATCACATCAACATCGCATTAGAGAGAGAGCGAGCGAATTCTATTCTAAAATTACAGCTTTAACATAATATAATATAAGAATATGTGCAGTGGATAGACTGTAGAATTGTATGACGATCGTGGCAATCGTCATATCATCATAATATAGTATTTCCCCATGATGTTACACTTACGTGTCTAATATATTGTACATGGAGCTTACATACAGCATTCAAAAGTCATATCATATATGCACCCTTGTGCGTTGTACATATCTTGCAAGAAGAAGCATGTTTCGCATTTTCATGTGACTTCCTAACTTTTCTCAAGGATTACACATCTGGTGTATAAGCGCCCTTTGTTGTGAATGTTTAGAAGTTGTCATATGGTCTACAAGAGTTCACATTCTGAATGGTACTTTACGTTTTTAGGGAGTCAGGATAAAATGTATTGTGGAATAAAAGGGGAGAAAGGAGCTGGTTCGCTATCATCATCAACACGTGCACATCTTCCTTAGCACGCGTGACGAGAAAGTTTTCCGGGACCTTTGTCTCTAAACTTTTCTAAATCTCCAACATATGGAAAAACTGGGTAGCTTGCTGTGAGCACCTACATATCCAACGTTCCAACCAATTCTTTTAGAAAGAGCAATGTCGGCGCTTCAAATGCTGAAATTGAAATTTACTCTAAACCGGATTAGTTTATATGTATGTATGTGTTTACAACACAAGAATATTAAAATAGTCATCAAGGATGCAACTTGCAAACCCTTCTATTGAGCAAAGCCTATTGCATTACAAAAGGTTACACTTTTTGTGTTTTTCCCCTTTTTGCCACTCTACTACCATCATCGCCTACCCACTACGTTTTCCGTTAACAAAGGGTTACATGTTTTATATACTTTCTCACATTGCTTGTGAGTATGTGGCAGATATATATATATACGTTGGTTTTCCGCCGGCTATTAGTTCCTCTATGCGTCAACAAAACTACTAGCAAATGACTTGGCGAAAGAGGATATGACCGGATGATTACATGGAAGCTTCCCACCGCAACCCGATGCATTCTCTCCACTTACATGAAATTACAAGGTCCGATGAAATTTTATATATGGGAGTGGAAGCAGATGAATTTTTTTTTACATAAAGTGAGGTCTTATACACTAAATGCAAGTATTTCATGTGGGAGGACTGCTCTTTATAGACCGGAGGGAGTTATTGGTGGTTTACAATTTCTGTGAACGGCAAACAATGTGTAAAAAACCTGCAGCTAGAAGGATACGAACTGATGTTCAATAAAACATAAAAACTACATTTCATTCAAGCTTATAGAACAGCAAAGGCACGTTTTCTACAAGTACAACGGCTCTTTTCCCCATTTGCTATGAGGGTACTTTTCATTTCAGTTTATTAAATATATTGTCCTAAACACCACAAATTGAGCTCGGCCCCACTTACGTTTTCCGTTAGAAAGATTTTTCTAATATATTATATATATTTATATAAACAATATTAACATATACCACTTTCGAATATGACTACTTATCGTTAGGCACTTTTAAATACCTGCGGCCCTGAATAAAGTCCAAGTTAGTAGAAATGAGAGTGTAGCAAAGCCTTTCAATTAGCCAATTAACTACACTTTTCACTATATCATATATCAAATAGCCTGTAATTGCTTAACTTATGGAAACCAAATGTAATACAATTCCGAGCAAGAACAACAAAAGAAATCGAAAGTGAAGTTGGCAGTAATAAAATGTAAACAATTATGTATACTGTTAAGGTAAGACTCTTTCCTAATTCCTATACTATTCGCAATAAGTAGTTTCTTCGGGCATTTTTCTTTGTCATCATTTCTACCATACAATTAAGTTTGACATATGAAAACATTACTTGTATAGAAAACTTGGCTACACGTCTTACGTGAAACCCACGTCAAACTCTGCTCAATTCATTATGAAAGTTATTCCACACCGTTCTAACTCCAGCTCTCCATATAATTAAAAGTAAGTTATACATATACGCTTATACGCATGACTGTTCTTTATAATACTAATATATTTTACTTTTGTTTTACTTGAATTAACCACTCCGTGAAATTTTCTTCTTTCATTCTCAAGAACAGTATGATATCACACAAAGGTAAATACTCAACTTTGTACGGATTCCGATAATCAAAGTGAAACTTTTCCAAATTACATTTTGTCTTGACTTTGCAGTAACAAGTCAAACATTATTTCATTTCATCATCATCATTTCGCAACTTTATCCTTGGCAGGAAAAAATGACTTGATCAATTGGAACTCGGTATGCTACTACTCTATGAGGAATTCTATCATCATCACTGTTAAAGCTATGCCTCATCTGACGTAAACTAAATAGATTGAACTTGCATACATTAATGAATGCCCTTCTTCATCATCATCATGGTGAACAAATAGCTGTACTTTTTCAGCTGTCTCTAATCCCACGGCATATATATGGCACTTGGAAAGTCGAATTGGAACATACTTTATTGAGTTGTTTGTTTCTCCTTCAAACTGTTCCCCCCAATACCGTTGTGAACTTCACTTGATAATGAGAATAGTTTGTGATATAGTTTCCTTGCTTTCACCATTCACCTGAAATATATTTTGTTCCGCTTTGAAGTTGCAAAAGAGAAGACAAAGTTGAAAGGCTCAGATAGTATATATATAGATGAAGGTAACGTAATGTTCAAGTTGATGATGAAATTCCTTCTATTTCTACAAAGCATATTGGGACAGTGGTGTGTTACGGAATAAACTCAATGTTACGAAAGAATGTCAAAGAAAAAGTGGTTTAGGGTTCCCATCTTCATTTTACTTGTTCAAATAATTAGATTTTACATCCAATTTCAAATCTTTCTTGTCTGTCTATACTAGACTCATTCACGAAACTTAATAATTACACTACGCGGAAAGAAGGGATGACGATGACACAGTTACATTATCTGTTGCGTTGAAGCAACTCAACTGTACAAGGTTGAAGCATAAATTCCAAATCGTATTGCTGTAAATAATAGGCAAGAAATGGGAAGACAGTGCTTCAAGGTGAAAATATTGAGAAGGCCCTTAATTCTTCCTTCTTTCTATTCTCATTTAAAAGTTTCTGTGTGGTTGAGAGTAATTTACTTTTTCTATATCTGACTAACAATGGGAACGAACACGCATCTTAAAATTCATTATATTCTTTCATCAGACAAAGAGATTTCATTTTCTTCATTCACTGCATTTTTAACTTGCGGGTTCTGAGAATTCTTTTTATTCTCGTTTGAAATGCCAAAATTCATCATCATCTACCTATACATCTGTCCGCTTCATATTACTTATACTGTGTGTGTTCTAGTTCTAATATATGTTGACGACAATGATTAATCTATGCACATTTCTCATTCCTATTCACATCTTATGCCCCCTGCAAACGCGAAAAAAATCGAATGGATTACTTATACTGTGTGTGTTCTAGTTCTAATATATGTTGACGACAATGATTAATCTATGCACATTTCTCATTCCTATTCACATCTTATGCCCCCTGCAAACGTGAAAAAAATCGAATGGAATGAAGAACCGATTCTGCATCATCAAAAGAGCACATTTTTCATCCTAATGCACACTAAGCTCTCTTTATTTTCACGAAAAAAAGTTCAAGCACACACGGGAATACATGGGAAATTGTGAAGCTAATGTTAGAAAGGGTTAGACTATAGGCAGGAAACAAATGTGGTCTTATATAAAGGCCAATCTTCTGTGATATGATGAGACTGAGCGTAAGATACAAGTGCTCTACTTTCACTTTTTACTATACTATACATATCATATATCTAGTCATACCCAATATCCATTGAGTTGATCGTTAGAGGAAAGTTGGAAATCCATGTAGATTGGGAGAGTGAAGATGGGGACTCATTTGAATACATATCTAATGACTTGAAACTAATAATCGAATCCTGCATGAAAAAGTTGTAAAACCAGCTAAGCATCCAACATGTTCGTACGTAGTGTAATGGCATCATCATCAGGCAGAATTCCCAAAGTGCTTTTTGCTGAGCAGCCTTGCTTTCCTAGCGCATCCCATAGCTCACTAATGAATGAAGTGATATGCATTTTACATGTGGTACACACTCTTCTATTCTCACTGTTTAAAACATGGTATGACTAAAAACTACGAAATTTAGAAAGCTTTGAATGTTGAATGTAGCAAAACTTCTTACATTGATACCTATACAGCGGTTTAATAGATAACTTGTGCATAGTGAATGGCCTTATAGTTCATATATGCATTAGTGATGATTCCACAAGAATGATAAGTTGAAACTTCCTTGACCCGCTCACATTCAACCATTGGATTTAATGATTAACTACAAACTTTATATGCTTATGCTTCATGCTTAAATTGAACATGAAAGAAAAAGAATCCAAATAGAATAAGAGATGAAGAGCGTTTATAAAGGTGGTCGTAAATCGTAAATTCAATAATATTACAATTTATATGAAAAATATTCCTGGTTTTAAAAAGCCTTGGATTTTTTTGAACTTGGGTACGAAAGTACATACGCGATTAAATAATAATTTATAGTGCGTTTATTTTCGGAAATAGTCATTTAAAAAAACACGGTTCTTTGATTCATGAAATGTATAAGCTTATCTACACTTTTATAATCACACAGAATTCTTGAAAGAGTGTTTTTGAAAAAAAAGGTTTTAGGAATACAAGCCACGATAGACTATTCATTTCTAAAATTCCAACTTTATCAATCTCCTTGAGCATCTTCTTTGAGCTCACTCTACTTCCAAAAACTTATTCAAGGTTTATCTCAGAAGCTCCAATCGTCAAACACAACACGAGTATTTCATGCGAAAGGATTATTTTAAATGAGACAAGAGAATACAACACACAACAGCAAACTTTTTTTTATCAGAAAAGAATAATTAATTTTATTAAATCTTGGAGCAACGCTTTTGATTATAATAAGCAAAGCATAAACAAAATACTCAAGAGAATCATCGTAATCAACATGAACCACTTCGTTTCTGTCTTGCGAGGAAGTATGCATATGTATATTATAGCACTCAAGTAAAACTCCACTTATGTCGTTTCCTTCAAGATTTTACGAGATGACCAGATGGGTGGAAATAAGTATACTAAAATCTAACATATTCACTTCATATAAAAGATATGAAATTTGTGCGTGTGTCTTACTAAAGTGTTACATAATTATTTCTGCGTAGGAAATTTATATGATGATGAAGCAGCGAGCGAGAATTTACATTAATGCTTTCCTTTTATAGCTACTCTATTGAGAATTAGCCAGCTTATTTTATTATTCTGGCGTGTGATCACGACGAGGAGGTTTATGAAAGTTGCAAGAGTTCTCTTCTTGTCGTTTCCTCTTCATATTTTACCTCTCTTATATGGTCTTACTCTTATCTCTTTACGGTGGAAAAGCCAAAGCAATCTTTCAGAATTCTGAGCATCATCATCGTGGTGGCCAAATTTGTAAGTGGAAGTGGAGTTGAGAATATGTATTATGTA
This sequence comes from Orchesella villosa, assembly GCA_036850725.1. Lineage (NCBI taxonomy): Eukaryota > Metazoa > Arthropoda > Collembola > Entomobryomorpha > Orchesellidae > Orchesella > Orchesella villosa. The sequence goes on along the minus strand of JAANSM010002947.1, from coordinate 5,890 downwards.
GGTGGATCTTATTAATTCTTCTTGTCCCAAGATCTCTCAAGTACACACCGTAGGTGTAGTGAACACAAAACACGACGAATATTGTATACTTATACTTATATGTATGTAGCATACAAAACTTATGTTTTTCGGAGCGACCAAAACTAACCTAAATTTATGTGTATATATTCTCCAAAAATTTCCATTTATCTCTCATCCCTGACAAAGTCAACGACGAAGGAGGAAGCCACTAAACCATTCGTATGCATCGCTTGCTTTCTCTTTGATTTCATCAGTTTTTGTTTTCGTTCCATCTTTCTGCACTTATTGATTTTCTTTGTCTTGAAAACACACGCGTAACTACTTGCACATATACCAAGAATCAGTCATACAAGTATAAAATTAATATAAGAAAGAGATGCTCTAAAAATAATACGACTATGTCATTCCTTCGTTATAAGTATAAAAGTATATCTTACTTATATATATACGTGTATATTACATCATTCGAAGACGACAAAGAACAAAGAAGACGAAGAATTGAGATTGAGAAGTTGTGACGAAGAATGTAGGAATATTAGGGACAAAATGAGACGACAGTAAGTTGCCTTATGTGATGGGATAATGGTTCTATGTATTCCGTTGAATGAATGGCTTCACCGTTAATGAAAATAAAACAATGGATATTATGCTCAATGGACGGTTGGGTGATTATGTAAACGTTACACCATATGCCGTTATTTCCTTATATTAAGGTGCATACGCTTATACATATATAATTATATAGATATTCCTAATGTGTACACACACACAAGTTGATACAGTATCCAAAAGTTTCTTTGTCTTGGTCTCATTTTCAATTTAGCTCCTCCTCCGCATTCTTCTTCTCATATTGTATTTATTCATTACCACTACACTCTTGTACACTATACAGAAATGTTTATTCAAGAGAAAAGACACAAGACTAAAGAGGGATCGCTTTTGCTCTCTCTCTTTCTTTTCCTCCCTGTTCCTCGTCTTTCATTATGAGACAAGAGCAAAAAGGAAAATTAAGGTCGGATGAAAGGAAAACAAGGGAAGGGAAACGGAAGCAACATTGCAAGCACATTTAAGAATGTATATTTATATAACATCAACCACGCAAAATAAAATTACTTTTGAGAAGCCAAAATCCAAATAGTGTTATAAGTATATGAATGTATATGTATATATAGTTTTAAAAACGATGGAGAAGGCCAAGAAAAATGATGATCATATGCTGATAGTATTTTCCAATAGCGCTATTATCGCAAACTACCTACGTTCAAATGAAAAACTTATATAAGTTTGGATCATAGGTCTTCTTCATCCATGAAAAAGTGGACTTATTAGCTCCTGGCTACAGGAAACTTTTCCACGGTCTAGTTGAGGCAAATGTCGTGTCGAAGTCGACACTATATAGCTCACAGCCTTGTCGACGTCGGCATATATACTGAGTGTGAGTATGTTTATGCATATGATATACATACATATACTTTGTCTATGTTGACTTAAGCAACGCGATGTAACTTCGCAATTCAATTTCAGATATGCGCTACGTGAAACCAGAGTTAGAAACTCGTTCCATGCTCTAGCGTGCATGCTTGGAATGTAACTGTGTGGAAAATTGGACACATTTATCTGAAATTGATGCACACAAGGGATCAATCAGGAATATTACCAAAAAGCATTCTGCATGTTGATGAAACTGTCCACTGATTCCATGTGAGTGGTGTGGTGGGACTGGAAAAATGGATGAATACAAAGGTTTGTACTTTGTACAAGGATTTATATGAAACCATATAATAAAACAAAGCATACTATATCACTATACAAAAGTTTTACAAGATTGGATAAAGTTTTAAAGTGAAAATATGGGAGAAAAAGGTAGTTTACTAATCTACATGATTGTCATCCAGAACAGAGAGCCATTGTTAATGGTCTTTCTACGTTTTTTCTTCTTAATGAAAAATTTCACTTCAATATTTTCCTCCTCGCTTATTTCTTCTCCTTTTCCATTTTACTTCCCGAAGTAATCAATTATCCTCCAAAAGCGGTAGTTAATGGAAGGAAAATGATGAAGTTGACAGTAATGAATGCTGACATACATAGTTCGGGCATGCTGACGATGTAATTTTTTTTCAGGGATTCTCTATACATTTTCCTTCAAGGAACAAAGTCAAGACGAGTAATTCCCCGTAATCGATCCATGATACGATGATAGATTCTTCCGAAACCATTTCTCATTTTGCCCACTACTCCCCTTTCCCTCATGATTTTGATCACAGTGAAACCAGCAAACTCGACAAGGAATGCGATTACAATGAGGACAACTCCCATTCCAAAATTTTCCCCGAAACGCATAAGCCCCTCATGTTGTACTTCATAACTATCAAAGTCCTGCCGATCCCCTTCTCCACCTTTTTCATCAAATCCATCCTCAGCATTTGGATTCGCTTCCGGGATAGCCAAACTCAAGTTTCTTATCCAAAAATCGAAAATTCCAGACTCCACCACATGAAGCACAAACATGGTCAGTTCATGGGCCCACGGAAAATCCTTGTTATAGGCAACACTCAACCATTCGGACGTGCCCAAATCGGTAACACTCTTTACAGCCAGTTGTTTCCTTATATCTGCGGGCAATGTGGGAATAACTAGCTGGATATACTCTTCAAATGCAATACACACATACTTTTCCTTTTGAAGAATGCTATTGATACAAGCAATTGGATCATAAAAGTACTTTAGATTCACCAACACTTCTTGCTCGTGCTCAGCTTGTTGGGCATTTTGAAATGGGAGCAATCGAGAGATTTCAGCGTTTGTCTCGAGACGCCCTCCTCCCCACAACTCTTGTTTGGAGGAAGCCTTGGAGGGATCCAGTTGGAAAATACTTTTTATTTCTTGTCCTTTTGCCTCTGTGGTTCAAATCTGTGGCGATTCTGACTCGTACCAACCCCATGTATAGGGTGCCTGGTAGACTCACAAGAAAAAGGATGAGGTAGAGGAGAGGTGTGATCCTTTGGTTACGTAGATTTGCCAAAGACAATTGTGAGTAAAAGATGGAGACGAGATTGAACACCCAACCCAGGTAAACACTGAGAAAGAAAGGATTTTTTGTATAAATCCTGTGTCTTCCATATAAATGATGATGAAGATTTTTGAAATTGAATGTACGGAATGTCAATATAAAGCTCGCAAAGCAGATAGATGGGATGGCTATAGGGATAAGTGTATTTTGCACCTCCTCAAACAATATTTGCCATTTGGATAACGCTTTCATCCTCTTTGTCAGCATGCCCAAACGATTTTCCATGTATGGAAATGTGAATCCAATTTTTGTCGACTTGGTTTCTAAAGGAGTGAAGTGATGTCCGAGGGCTAGTGGCCCTCCATTCTCAATCTCTTTGACATAATCACGAAGGCCAGATCTTTTATATCCGTTCACCCAAGCATTGACCACGCGCGTGGGAGAGAAACCGAACGCCTTTTTCATTTCATTATACAGTAAATACTTTGGTAGAATATGGTCCAGCGACTTCTTTGTGCGTTCCACAGAAGCAGGCATTTGGAAGCGGAGGGATCTCTCCACCCATACCGCGTCAAAGCCTCGACTCATAAAATTGGGAAATAGTTGTGGGCTCAACTGCTGGACCCGGCCGGTATATGGATCAATGCCCGAAATGAGCACAGCTGTCAAAGGATCATTGCACGAGGAACAAACTGTTTTCAAAATCAACCTGGGATTACTTTGATGAGTTTCTTTGTAATCAATTTGCACACAAATGAGCTCCAGTTTGTTTTTAAATTTGTGCCACCCTTCCCCATCCAATATGGAGGAAGACATGAGGTTAGCAACAAGAAAGTACGAGCTAGAAAACCAAGCTGCACCTAGCGAAACTCTAAATAAATCGTAAATTTGGAAGGGAATAATGCTTTGTTGTGGAATTGGAGTTTGAAGTTGTTTATTTTGCGGTGGAACGAGAATGACAAAGAAATAGCAGGATTGAGCTCTTCGAGAGTAGAGGCTTGTCAGCTTCCTTTGCATGGAATGGAGTGTCAGGTTAGAATGCGGATTTGAGAGTGAAAGCTGGAGCAAAATGATTGGTTCTCGATGTACAAGGTTCTCTTTGTAGATGAAACTTTCTATCCAGTCATTTATTGCATCACTGCGCTCCCAAAAACTCAAGAGAATTAGATGACACTGTGACTGCCTTGCATTTTTTAGGTTAGCCGGATGGCTAGCGTCAGTACCATTCTCATCTTCCTTGGGAAGATGCTCCTCCTGATAGTGATGAGATGGAAGGCCATCATGATACACGGTGGAAATGACGTGAGACACTCCATATGGATACTTTAGTGCCCCTTGAGCCAATTTCGGATTTCTGTGACAGTAGCTACTCCGTCGCTTCCTGTTACGTCCTCCTTCTGCTCCTGATGTAAGAGCAGATGATGATGCTCTTGTAGCATGTATTATATAATGTAATAAGAGACATGAGGAGAGGAGAAAAGATGTTTTACGAAATCTCCTACTCATTCTCAATTACAGTTTGCAAACAGACAGACTTTTTGAGAATGTAAGCAGAATCCAAAATTGAAAAGAAGTGAAATGTTGACTGGACAAGACTCCTCTGGTTGAATTCGGATGAGAGTGGGATACTATGTAGACAACAAATAATGGTGAAAGGAGAGGACAGAACTGCGTAACATGAAACAATGATCATGTTTGACTTGACATACATGCAGCACAGTTGCCAATTCGGATTCGCTCAAGCGTATTAGTTCACATGTTGATCGTGACGAGGACAAACATAAGAAATCATATAACGTAATCACACGACATATGGAAGATTTCCAATTGAAACTAAATCAGTTTTCTTTCACAATTCTCAAAAGCAAATACAGTTAACTGAAGGCTGAAAACAGGGGATATTTGAAACAGAGTATATTTTATGCATGTGTGAACAAAAGCAAAACGTGGACTTAGTTGAAAGTAGTTAAATTGAAATGTGTTTCAATCCTCTCATCAGTTCTAAAGGCCTTTATTTAGTACAAAAGTTCATGGTGGATTTATTGCAATATAAAACTTGGGTTCGACTATAAGAACAACTTCGCAATCAATTCCAAAGGAGATAGGAAGAAGATAAGTAATTACGAAAAATTTGGAAAAGGGATTTCATTAGTTACAAACAGGACGGTTCAAGGCCTATATAGACTTTTTACAAGAATTTTGTTTTGGTAAAAGACATTTTTTTCTTTTCCTTGATGAAATGATTTTTTTATTCAATAGAGTTCATTATCCCGTTTTCTGTTACCTTTACATGCAGTTTATATAATCCGTAGAATTGCTTTAATAAGTATAAGACGGAGTGCTAGTTAACTGAAAAAAGTTTATTTTTTACACGAGGGAGAAAATACCAAGGGTCTGGTTCTAACTATATAGATAAAAGGGAAAATCAAGTCGCATATCTGCTCATGACACTTTTACCTTATGTGCTAGAAAAACAAGAGTGTTGATTTGCTTTACGTAAACAGACTAACTTTTTGGCACTGAATTTTGCATTATTAAAATAGGATTTTGGGTGGGCTTGTTATTTTTGCTTGGGAGTCGTCGAGTTGTCTACAGCTTCCACTCACTACACCACAAGCACAAGGATATTCGTTACATAGACATTTTTCTCCAATATATATGCATAGAAATTTCAAGTGCACAACAGCTCAAGTTCAATATAACGAGAAGAAAAAGGCGATAATATCATATAAACATGAAAATGAGAAAATGGTGCTGAGTGTGTTTGGGGAACTAGAGAGAAAGGAAGATGACTTCTTTTTGAATGAAAATTTATACTTGGCACGTGCTTAAAGCGCCTCCATTTTCTCAAAAAACGGA
>JAANSM010002946.1:0-13877 GCA_036850725.1 Orchesella villosa | reverse complement strand
ATGTTGTAACACATTACCACCACTTTCTCCTTCCAATTTAAGTCCCAATCCCATTCTTGTGTAGGGTCTTTCCTCCATCTTGTAAAGCCTGCATTCTGGCATTTTTTGGTCGATGTGCAATGAGATCGAAACTCCAATTCTGACATAAATTTGTCGCAGATACCACACCTTAAGAAATGATGAGATTTTTCTACGTGCCTACACATACCATAGTTGTTACTAAAATCTTTTGTGCATTCAGTGTAGATGCAGGGATATCTTTTGGGAATGTCAGATCTGACTGGTGGCTTTTTCTGTGAACGTTTCTGTGAAGTCAACATATAATTAATCGTTCGAAACTATTTTTACAATTCTGATCAGAATATGATCATTTGTAATCTAGAAGTTGTAACAATTACCTTCCGTAACCGCCATACAGCTTTTCCAATGGAAGGGACAGTGTATTCTTCATCTTTTCTATTGTCAGATCTGACTGGTTTTCGCTTCTGTGAATTTTATAAGTCAAGGAATACTTAATCATTCAAAACTGTTGATAGATTTATAATAAGAATATTATTTTCTGTTACGTCAACGTAGATCATTATCTTCGACTTGAAGTCAGGTAGTTCTAATGAACTTCCAACGGAAACACCATCGTCTTCTGGATGTTTGGTTTTGTCAGAGCTGGCTCTTTTCGAAACTTTACCCATACTACCTTATTTAATACAATTGCATTAAATTAGCACTAGTTATTTGACAATATTATCGATTCCAGAGGATGTGATTTGTAGTTATACGTTAGACAGTGTCAGCAATTTAGTTAGCAAAATGAAAATGCTTGTAACTCAAAATACAATTTCATGTATTTTGTATACATTCTTTTAATTCTTTACATGTATTTGCTACGTATACATAAATCGCTACAATCTCAATTCAATCATCGACTCCCAACTTCAGCAAAAAAAAATCTGAATTTGTCAAAAAAAACAGATAATACTGGGCTAATACTCCGTTTTTTTTCAAAAACAAATTCAGGTTAAAAGTCAAAATATATATAGTATAGTACCATCATTATCAGATGGAAGATATGAAATAAATGTGCCCCTTTTTACTTTACCTTGCCTTTTTTGCTCTTATTCCCATCTCTCTCTCTCTGTCCTTCTCAATCCTTTTGTTTCAAATTATGTCTCAAATCATTTTCAAAGAAGAGAAACAGACAGGATATGCATGGCAGCGTAGAGGGTAGAGAAGTAATTGGGACTTGGGACATGGCTTGAGTAAGTGAAAGTCGATGTAAATTGGAGTGTATGACTTTTTTTCGTGTTTCAAGTTCTTTTATATATAATTTTATTTGGGCTTATACTTCTGTTTTAGACGTTTGCTTCAAATGCATTTTGATCCCAACGAAATGTATGGATTTAATGTTTACTTTTAATATTTAATATATTTTAATCTGACTTTTAACTTAAAATGTTTAATCAGGAGGAACTCCAAGTCCTTTTCAAACTATACCTGCTCTCGCTCTCAAATTTTTAAATCATCCTCAGACTGACTGGAGTCACAAAACGGTTCCTCAGCGAAAGGCTTGCTTGAATTCTATTAATCAAGTAAGGATAGGAAAATCTTGATGCATTCTTCATTTATTTATGCAATACACAGGTTTATAGTAGTTACAAATGTTTAATTTTAGCAATCAAGTTGGAGTGCAGGAAGAGGGCTCGGTGGAACGAGTAATTTAAACTTTATGACACACCTTCGTGGTCATCCGATGGACTACGACAACTGGAAAGAGGTGCGCTGTTATGAACTTAATGAATATAATTATTACTTGTGAAACAAAATGGGAAGTTGTTTCAGCTTGGTCTAGATTGTTATGATGCGTACAAAGCACACATATTCCAATATATAACTCTATATTCCTAATGTAGATAACAGGAGACGACTCTTGGAGCTATGCAGGTGTTTTACCGTATTTTAAGCGAACCGAAACTTTTTCTGGGACGTCTAATGATCGTAAAAACAATTTACTTTAAGATCTGTTTTTGATTCAAATAAAATAACAACATTGATGGTTTGCTACAAATATAAATTGACTGCCAAATATAGCGGAAGCCCGAGGTCATGATGGTGAGCTAAGAATAAGAAAACCAAGTTATGTTGGACTCTCAGAAGATTGGATCAGAGCAGGCCAAGAAATAGGCTATCCTTTTGTAGACTTAAATGGACGTCATGAAGAAGGTATGCAATGTAGAGTTAAAATGACATACGACTACCCCAACATTTTCTTGGCACATGAATAAACCCAGAAATTGGGAAATAGAAAATCGCAATGATGAATAACGAACCCTGCTTGACTGTTACATAAATCGTAAATATTTACGTCTCAACTTTCTCTTGATTTATAGGGTTTGGTATACTTCAATATCCAATATACAAAGGAATTCGACAATCTACATACGCCGCTTTCTTACTTCCCTATCATAAAAGTCCTCGTTTAACTATTCGGAGATATGCGCTTGTCCGTAAAGTAAGTCATATACCGACTTTCATTTTTACCATGCAGCGAAGCACTCATTATGGTTTCTATCTCAATAGGTTTTATTCCGTGATATGAACAATATGGCGTATGGTGTCGAGTACGTTAGACATGGTTCAATAGAAACTGCAATTGCTACTCGAGAAGTCATATTAACGGCTGGAACATTGGGCTCGAGCAAATTACTAATGCTTTCGGGAATTGGTCCTCGTGGACATTTGGAAGAACTTGGAGTAACGACAAAACTCTAATATTTATTATATTGAAATCACAAAATAATAAAAAAATAGCAACTTCAAACTTGCCATGATTTACATGTGTTTTTTATTTGTATCAGATTCCAGTTAGATCAAATCTCCCAGTGGGCCGTAGTTTACAAGACCACTTGGCAGTTCCACTTGGCCCATTCTTTATCAAAGAACCCAAATCATTTCTTTTCGACCGAGATGTACGACCAGAAAACATAATTCGGTGGCTGTTTCTCGGAACCGGGCCAATAACTACAACAGGCTACCAAGGAGCAGCGTCTATAGCATCAAGTGTAGCAAAATCTCGAGGGGAAGGAAATTGGCCAGACCTCCACTTGATTCTTCATGGTCAAGCAATTCATCAGGGTTATGTAGACGCATTTGCGTATGCATACAGTCTTCAAGAAGATGAGCTAATGCAGTACTACACCAATGCAGTTGGACGTGACTCATTTCACATCAACGTCGTTGGCGCAAGACCAACGTCAAAAGGTCAAGTGCTTCTTAGTGGAGCTAGTATCAATGATCCTCTCGTCATAAATCCACGTTATCTGGAGGATCCAGGTGATTGGGATTTTAAAATCCTGTTGGAAGGTGTAAAAGCTGCATTGACAATTGCTCACAACACCTCTGTTTTCCAACGATTGGGTACGGAATTTACTCCAGCCAAGTTGCCGGGATGTCAGGATCACCAACAATGGTCGGATGCATATTGGGAATGTTATATCCGAAGATACACACTAACAATGCATAATCCCGTTGGAACTGCTCCATTAATGGAAGTAGTTGATGCTTCCCTTCGTGTTATGGGCACAAGAGGACTCCGCGTTATGGATGCATCAGTTCAACCAACTCTAGTCACCACAGGTACATCAGCATCCACCTTGATGATAGCGGAGAAAGGTGTTGATATGATTTTGAAAGATCATGGAATCCCACAGAGGGATACGGATATGTTTGATTTGCTATTTGGAAGACATGGGTTCTTCAAGAAGAATCCTGTTTTGAGAATACTTCAGAGAGAACTAGATACAATTAATCCGTTACGCGCTCTCTTCAAGCCGTTTGCATCGGTTAAAGATGTGGATAGTGATGTCAAAGAGAGGTTCACAAGAAATGGAAGGATTGACAATCCCTTTCTACAAGTTTCAGCATCCACCTTGATGATAGCGGAGAAAGGTGTTGATATGATTTTGAAAGATCATGGAATCCCACAGAGGGATACGGATTTGTTTGATTTGCTATTTGGACGACATGGGTTCTTTAAGAAGAATCCTGTTTTGAGAATACTTCAGAGAGAACTAGATACAATTAATCCATTGCGAGCTCTCTTCAAGCCGTTTACATCGGTTAAAGATGTGGATAGTGATGTCAAAGAGAGGTTCACAAGAAATGGAAGGATTGACAATCCCTTTCTACAAGTTATTAGCAATGTCTTTGGCAACGCGAACCAAAACCAAGATATCAGTGCTAGTGCTACGACCCACGTTAATGTTAACTTTGATGGTACTGCTCTAGGCCAAGGAGCAAGTTTAGATCCGACCTTGTTACAAAAGAAATCTGGTGAGAACAATGCAACAAAATCTAATGTAATTAGTAAAAGCCAATGGGTGCTTCAAAGTTCCATATTTAGTACAACTCCTAGTCCCCCTCGAGTCACATCTCCTGAGCTTGTGTCTAGCATTGCTTCCGCTTCCAGCAGCAGTACAACTTCTGTTCTTGCAGCAAATGAAGCAAGTGACAACAACTTAAAGATTACGGAAATCCTACCAAAGCCCACAAAGAAAGGGAAAGGTGGAAGGAGGTATGCTTTATTACAGGCTATATTGAAGGAAAATCATCCAACCATTTTGCAAGAGAAATATAAAATTAAGCTTACCACTCCAACTACAACTTCGTCAACGACAACGACAACTACTACCACAACGTCCACAACACAGCCTACAACAAGTAGCAACATTCCCTCAACTTCAACTCCCCTTCCTACTACAACCACAATAAAGACTGTGGTTGATGTGCTGAATTTTGGAGTTAACCTTAACTCCACCGAAAATGAAATAGCTATCGATGGGCCACCTTCAAAAGGTGAAAGTTTTGACTCTGGAAATACAACAAGTAACACATCCGACACTGAATATATTGCAAAATCAGTTGGTGTCACGCAGTCTTCTGTTTTAAGTATTTTACAACAGAATAATAATGACAATTTCAATTCAATTTTGCAACAAGGAGACCCTGATAATGTCCAAAATACGACACCAAATCCACTTAATGACCTGCTAAAAAGTTTGCATGCATTTGAACACCTTATGAATTCTTTGGGCTCGTCTGCTGGAAACAATGACACGCAACCACAAACTTCAACAGCTTCAAATCCATTTTCTAATACAGACATTCAAAATCCCTTTAGTGGTATTTTCAACAATTTCCTTTCTGTTATTAACAACACGGCTGAAAGCATTAACAGTGGTCTACAAGGAAATCCTGTTACTAATCGAAGTAACAGCAACCCCTTCCAATTTCTATTTGGAAATAGTCAATCTACTAATACAGCAAATAACATATCATCCAGTAGCAGCAGCAGCAACACCACCAATAACAATGAAAGCATGTTCTCCTCATGGTTCAAGCCGCTATCCAATAATCAACTAAGTTCAACATCATCTTGGTTTAAACCAATAACAAATAATCTAACACCACTACCATCACCCCCTCTTCCAAAGCCAGCTTGGTTTAGTCCTCCTAGTAATAAAAACTACGTTAGTCCATTGTCTCCGTCTTGGTTCAATGTGACCAATAACCAACAGAATCAATTAGCCCCAGCTTGGTTTACACCATTATCCTTCTTACCTACAAATTCCACATCTACATCTACTACTACTACTCCCGCACCTAACCTCAACTTGTTTGAGCTGTTTCTTGGAGGTCTTAAAAAGGAAGAGAGGAAGACAATGTTTAACACACTTGATTCAATGTTCCCTAACCAAAATATTTTGAACTTTACAGGACCAAGCAATAATAACAATAGTAATACTAGCAGAAATAACGCTACAGGAGCTGAATTACTTGCCAAATCCATTACCATTAATCCAGCTTCTGTACAAAAACTCATGGATATGGCTATAGATGTGAAAAATAAGTTCAATGGACAAGAGAATAAGAGTGGGAACGTGTTACAAACTCTACTTTCTCTTAGTAATCTCATGAGCCCTCAAACCACGACCACGACGCAGAGACCTCCGAATATATTTGATCAAATATTAAGTGCTTTTAACCCTTCAGCAACGGCAACAACGAAGCCTCCATCATTTTTTGATTTGTTCTTAAAAGGATAGAATTTCCACCGTATTTGGCTAATGGAACTTTTCAAAGCAGACACACATATATACGTGTACAATGATTGACGCAAGCATGATAAAAAAACTTTTCCATTGCCAAATTTATGTCAAGTGCGTCACATAAGGAAACAACGGGTTTATAATATATGAAATACCGTGTTAATCTTGCCATACAAAATGAAGTGTATGATGATATATAAAGGTGTGATTTAAAATAGAATCATATCTATATGTAAATAGAATCTTTATTGTATAATGTTGTATTTAATGTATAGTTCAAATTTGTTGGAAATAAACTTATCGTTCTTTCCTTTCTTCAATAAAAAATCACTTTCTCAATTAAATTCTATAGGACAAGAATTGTTTCATGATGATGTTTCGCGATGACTGCTGCTCTAGTTCTTTTATGTGTAATCTTTTTCAATGTCATTGCGTGCACCAAGCAATTTTGGAGTTTGCAAAAAGACATTTTTAGGTACACACACGTAGCATGTCATGTACAGCTCACATTACAATTTCAATTAGGTACATGCATGCATTACTATATATATTGGTATACACCAGTACTTTTCTAGTGTTGAGACATTTTGTCTGGCTTTCGCCTTGACATCTTGAATATTGTCACATTCTGTTAGGTTGTTACTTGTCTTTTATGTTTTCTTGTCATTGTCCATTGAACACAAGGGATCGGGAGAAGATAATGATAAGAACAAAATAAGTAACGAACCTATCTTAAGCCATCCACAGAATTGTTAAGCACCAAAAAAATACCCAGATTAGATGCACCACATAGCAAGATATATACTCGTATATGTAGAAATGCATGAAGATCCCAATCTATTTTTGGAACAGATCACCTCGATCTTCCCTTTCCCCTTGGCAAAAAAGCCTATTTTCTATTTACTAAACAAGTATCACCACCACACTGCATAACGTAAAGAATGTCAGTCAGTCAGTGAGCGGTGATAGGACGTAGAAAAAAACAGTGGAGTCTTTTCTTTTTCCCAACCTTTATGTTGTACTTACACATATATGTATGATTCCTATTTTTTTATATATTTGTTGCATTTTTAACACCACATATAATGAAAGACTTTCATTTCATGATGATCAGATAAATATTCACACTAGAAAAGAGATTAAGTAGCGAGGAGTGTGCTTCATTAGATACATTCTACCACACATGTAGGAAGCCCTATTGAGCAAGACCTCGCGATGGATTTCTTATTCGGTACGGAAAAAAAATTGCATTGAATTTCACTGTTATAAAATTTTGAGAAAAAAACTTGTTACATCTAGTGCAATCTAACTTATAACAACCACCACCGTTTGGGCTTCTTTGTGGAACTGCTGCTACTAGTTTTGCATAGAGTCGTAGTCACTAAACGGCTGAGCTTAAGCTGCATTGAATTGTTTGCCATTTGGGCGATGAAATCGAAAGTAGTCACTTCATAGTTCAGTGGACCAAAAGGCTTGCCTTTGCTTTGTTGTGGTTTCGTTACTTATATTCTTTTAGTGACAGTTACGGAATACGTAACCGTTAGTTGACTTTTTAGCTCTAGTCTAGATTTCTTCCGCTGCTACTTGTCCGGAAAGATCCTCTTGCTTTTTTGAAATCGGAGTGTGTGACAGTGTTGTTCTGGTTGAGGGATTCCACATGGCTTTAAACATGACGAATTTCACAGAAATTGACAGCATTATACCGCTGGTGGAGTTTGAGGAGGAGGATGATGATGAGCCAGTTTACGTTGGCTTTATTGGTATGAAACCGGGAATGCATTGCTTTCCGTGGAATGGGAAATTATACTCAAGCATATTCTGTTTTCAGAGTCTTCCTTGGCAAAAATGCTTCCAAAGTTTCTCAAAGCTATCGTAACATTGCTCATTTGCGGGTTTCTACTTGGACTGACGTTATTCCTCATTACCTTGTGGAAGAGAGGGTAAAAAAAATTCATTTAGCGTTATATATGCTTTACATATTTATACTCTTCTCAACACTCAAGCATTGACAAGAATCACTTTGGTGGAATACATATGCATTTGCATAAAATGTGGGGTTTCTAGTGCGCAATTGCAACATATTAATATCTTATAGATGCCGGAGACACAAGAAGTTGGAAGATGAAACAGCGACTAACGGTGCGCCATTACATTCTGTAGTAGTCACGCCTCCAACTGACGAAAGCTCGAAGTCAGAAGCACCTTCGGGTTCCTCACTGCAATATGTTCAATCTAAACACATAAAAGTTCCAAAGCATACGCTATTGAGAACAGCCTCTGGCCCATTTGGCAGCGAAGCTTTAAGTAAAATCGTTCTTATTTTTCATGGACAAACTTACGTTCAAATTATATGTTTGTAAACATCGATACCTAAAAAATAATAATATTGACAGGTTTTGTCGGGGAGCAATATTCTATGAAAGATCTAGAGAAGGAAAAACATCATTTCATACATCCTCACCCTCCTCATATTATTGGACAACGCATTAATAGTAGTTCCAGCACTCATGGACATGGTAATACTCCTGCTGAGGATGAGGAAGGGAATACTACAAAATCTAAATGGAATTGTTTTAAAGGAAAGGAATAAAATAAAGTGTATGACAAATCTTATTTAAGACCACAAAAACAAATTGTACTTTGACAGCATATATGTCGTCAATCATTTGTTGACGAACTTTATTACTTAGGATTTCTATTGCATCACAATAAAAGATTCTTAAACAGTATTGTATTTTTAGTAGTTGAATGAATTGAGCTTCATAGCATTTAAAATTGATTAAAGTTCAATATCTAGTTTATTATGAACACCATGAACATAATTGCACACAGAACTTCTACGACATTAAAACATTCATTACACATTAAAACCTGATTAAAACATTAAATATTATGGCGTGCCATATTTACAGTAAAATCTATAGCATGATTATCTCTATCTATACTTACAATATAAAATCCAACACATTAACTTTCGCGTCTAGTGTCTTTACAAGAGGTACACAGATAGCTGTAAGTAAACAACGTTTAAAACTCAGAATAGAATTTCCTAAATAATTATTATGCGTGCAGATATATACAGTTAAACCGACACCGATACATAAACCCGCTTCCGATAAGTATTGAAACTTCTTGCGTATTTAAACAGTGTAAAAATCTAATATATCGACAAGCTAAAGATAATTATTTGCTAAGAAGTTCCGCTGACTTGACTGAATCAATGAAAGATGTCACAAAGCGAATCAGATCGTCCTGTCTGCGGCTAGCAGCTTCCATGACCTCCGCATGGTCAGGCTCATCATCAGTATCATAACTTGTAACACATTCATTGGTAATAAGGCTGAAACCAAAACACTTAATTCCACAGTGTCTAGCTGCAATAACTTCCGGGACTGTGCTCATGCCTATTGAAAAACAAATTGCGTCAGTTCCTGTTTTGTGCATCTTATAGGAAAAGAATTACGACTTTTCAAGGAAAAGTTAGGAACAAGAAAACTTACCGACTGCATCAATTCCCAACAATTTCATTAGTCTTAGCTCAGCTACCGTTTCAAAAGTTGGTCCACCAACCATAGTATACACACCCTCATGGACAAAATCATTCATTCCTAATTCTGACGCAACAGATTTTCCCAGTTTACGCAATTCTGTGTCATATGCTGAATTCAATGCTACGAATCTTGGACCAAACCTGTTAATACGAGTGAAATGAAAGAACAACTTAGCTACAAATGATCTTTATCTGGTATATACGACACAAAAATTAATGTGTGTCGTTTATGGAGTTAAGACTATTTAGAAAAATCAATATAAAATCATCAACAACAAAAACAGTAAGATATAAATGACGCACCTATCATCGTTAGGACCTCTGAGGAATGACTCTCCAGAAAATCCTGGAAAGTTGATATGATCCTTGAGAATCATTATGTCACCTACTTTGTAATCCGGATTAAGACCTCCAGCAGCGTTCGTGACGACTAGCATCTCAACACCCAAAAGTTTGAATACACGGATGGGCATGGCACACTGGAAAGTAGTGAGAAAACAACAACATGTTTATATAATGGGCTCTTTTATCCCTTATCAATTGTCCCATAACTCGTATTTCATTTTCATAAACACTTATATAGTTAACACAAGGCTTGTTTGTTTTGCATCATCATCTTTCAATTTTTATATAGATTAAGTGTTTTATGTGACCCCGTTTTTCGATTAAAGTCTTTATATTTTACTACCCTGAATATACATCTGGTTAATCACAAACAACCATGAAGAAATTTCTCTGTTGCAATTTCAAAATTAACGAAATTTAATTTGTAAAACTCATTTTCCTCAATCTCCAGATAAAACTCCCTAGGACATATGACAGAATCAACGAACCGTGAAAATTCCTTGAGACAGTTATATTCACGAGTGTAAAAAGAAGGTTACTTCATTAATCTTATCAATTTTTCATTTTCCTGTGGTGAAATTTTTGCATACATGTAAAGGACATGGCATGTCAAAGTCAACTGTCTTTGTTCAATAAGCTCTTCTCGTACAATTTTTTCTCTCCAAAAACATTATAGCAATACGAAACAGAAAGAGAGCAATAGGTACATAAAATCTCGCGATATCTCAAAGAGCATTCTGAATGTCAATGTATTTCTATTTCTTCTTTCATTTGATCAGCACATTATTATCTGCCCTACCTACCAACTCTTGCCCTATTCAAATCAAATATGCTATACTGCGCTTAGAAAATGATATTATTAATCCGCTATAATGATGTGTAAGTACGTAAATAAGGACATATGCGTCATATAAGAATAGTAATATAAGTGAGCGATTAAGATCTTCATAAACCATACATCAATCAACTTATATGAAATGTTAAATTTCAGGTTTTCAATTCATTTTTATAGAATCGATGTTCTGTCTGATGCAATAAGTTGTCTCCACGCGTTATAGCTTGTTACTTAAGACTGTATGATTGAAAATCTGCGCAAGTGGTTCTTATGTAATGCAATGACAGGATGGATGTGCTCTGTGCTCCTGTTTTAGCACCTATGTGTTAAGCAATAAATTTAAAGAGACGCTTCTTCTGATAGCTTACCTTCCACAGCGGATATCCCTCATAGTAGTGGAATCTTCCTTGCATGCAGATGACAGGGACCTTGCCCATTTTTCCAACCACTAGCTTTCCAGCATGACCAGGCACAGTTGACTGAGGGAAGTGAGGTATTTGCTCATAAGGAAAGTCAATTTTTTCATCAAGAATGGTTGCCAAACTCCCTAGGCCAGATCCACAAATTATGGCAATTTTCGGGCTAATGCTGATTCTTTCCATTATATATTTGGCTGATTCGGATAAAACTTCGAATGTGTACCTGCATGAAAAAGTCATTTTTTGTGAAATGAAGTCTAAAATTATTATTGCAATAATTTCTTATTACATATTATTGCTAACTAGTTTCCTGCAAGTGCACACTTACGGGTTGACAACATTTCCTCGTAACGGCAACGGGGTATCATCTTGCTGATGGCGATGATGGCCATTTGAGCTGTCATGATGGGCCTTGGAGTTCATGTGCCCATTCAGTTTTGATGGAGGACGATAACCATTTCCATTCTCTGTTGATCCATGACCATTACCGTAACGCTCGAGGCCGAGGTCCTCCACGGTAAGTCCAGCGTTAGTAAACTTTGAAGAGCTCATGTCGTAAGATTCTTTTGGCACGTTCTGAAATCATTGAAGAAATGAGTTTCCATAATGTTTATGCCATGATATTTAATATCAGTTATCAAAATATGATATTCGATCTTTCTAGCATACAAATACAAACGTTTAATTTTGACTATGTGTTTATGATTACATTATTTGCCTCTGTCATGCAACTCAATTTTCCTTCAATTTTTGCAAAGTCCATTTTAATGTGGATGCTTTAAATTAACTGTCACTAACTATGCAACTGAGAAACTCAAACTGATATGAAGTCCGTGCAACAATGTCACCGTATTTTCCGTCTTTCTTGCTAGAGGACTAAATTGGAACTGCTTACTGTTAAAATACTCAAAGCACGTAAATCAATGAGAGTATTTGATTTGATATTCTATCCCAAGCCTAACAAACACACACGTCATTTTACGAAGTAATGCTTGAATAAGGAAAACCATTTTTTAATAATAACAAACCAGTCATGCGTACAAGTATTCTTGTTATATGTACCTGACGTAACTACCCATTAAGACGTTGAAGTGTAAGAACTAGCCATCAAAAATATTAAAATGACAATATAAACAAATATATTCAATGTACCTAGCAATCTAAGCCAAAAAAACTTGTCTATGATTGGATAGCAAGATTACTATGTCGTTTTAGAGTAGTCCATTAGCACGAAACACCTTTCTCATCTATTCATACATATGAATATTGAAGAAAATGTGTTTCTTCGCATAAAATAGGTATAAAAAACTGTCCGTAACTAGCTACCAGATCAACGATCAGCAAAGTATATGTTGAGGATCCATAATTTAAGATGCAATTTGAGTATAAAATGTTTTACTTTGACTTGACTAAACAAAGATAAAACGCACTTGTCTGTCTCTACAAGGATTCAGGGATTGAAAATACAACTATACATGCAACGCTCAATATACAAAGTACTTCAATACTTAATTACATGTTTTTAAAGTATTCTTGTGTATGAAACTAAAGCCCCATTTCTGAAACCTTTTCATACCTGTACTTTTCATAGGATTTAATTTTGTATAGAAAAGCAACACAAAAAAATGTTTTAAAATATTGTATTATAAATTCTCACCAGAAATGTATTGAGTTGTAAAATTGAAGTAAATGTGAAATGCGTAAAATGTTGTAAACTTAGGAGTGGAGTGGGTTGCGGCCGATTGAAGTGGTTACACTCAAAAGGTGACGATAACGAGTAAACTTCCGATAAACCTTGTCCTTAGCACGTAGCAAGTTTGAGAAACTGTTACTAATTTCTCGAGTTGGCTTTCGTTAGCTGGATTATATCAGTTTATAAGTATTTAAATACAACGTTCAATTCAATGTACTGGACTTGAGTGAAATGATGCCAGAAATGGTTTACTCTTTTTATACTGACGGTTTGAAGAACATGAGCAACAAATCACGGTGTGTATTTGTTATATAGCATGAATACATGTTCTTTCTCTCATCTTCATTTGTGGGATGAAATGACGAAAAGTTATAAATATATATGAAAGAGTTTGCTATATATATTGTTACATTTAATAGTTATAAATATAAATTATAAAATGTAAGGGTCGCCGGTGACCGCCTGTCGAGAATGCTGATGATAGTGATGAATGATGGTAACTAGTAATGATAATGACGGTAATTCACATCATCCACTCTGTTATATGAGGGAAGGAAAGGAACGTACTAGTATATGCTATAATTTATACGCAAAAGGATTATGGATTAGCTCAGCTTATTAGAGATTTTTCAATGCATTTTTACAATACATAATCCAACTGGTTTATTCTTTTTAAATTGTCACGGTATACACTTACGTGTACTTCCTTTGCTTTATTATTCGTAGGTTATATATATCAACCGATGCTAGCCCATTGTGATTTTCCAGAATTTAATGAAATTCATATTTTTTCTTGTACATTTGTACTATATACATCATTATTGTAGGGATTAGATTTGAGTTTAAATACATGAAGTTAATATACTAGATAAGCTCCTAGGCAAACACAGATTTAGGTGGCTAATCTCTTAAAAAAGATTGAATTGGAGTTGTT
>JAANSM010002945.1:0-13882 GCA_036850725.1 Orchesella villosa | reverse complement strand
TTTTTTTATTGCAGAATGAGTGAAAGCGAGAGTAAGGGTAGTACAGATAGTATTATAGTATAGTAACGCAACGGATTCACGTACTTACTTACATAAAATGGTAACGGAACAAGAGACAGACGTTTTATTGGATGTGATGTGATGTGAACTGGCACAGCTGCCTTTCTCACAACGACCAACACTCCCAAAGTGTTCAGATGAGGGAAAAATACCGAAAGAGAAAGAAAACTGGCTAGTTTCTATTTTTGCGTGTGCGTTTCATTTTCATCTCAATGTAAAAGCAATGAAAGTGCAGTTGGCAGTAGTAGGTAGGGGTGTGGTGACTGGAGAATTTTTTTTCACTATGAGTGCATAATATGCATGCATATTTGTTTTTACATTATTTTTGAAAGAGTAGAAATAGCAAACTTTTTTGATGCACAAACAAATGTACACTGCATTTTGTTGAATTTCTAAAACTTCCAAGTAGCATATAAGCATGCATGCAACAGTTCAGCATCAGCAACTTAACTTCTTTTTGGTTACTTCCACTATCAAAATGACTCAAACTCTGAAATCACAGTTGCTTTCACTCCAAATGCAAGTCTGGTAGACTAACACTAATATCCTCAACGCTCAGCAGAAAAGTTATTAGAAGCGATATAAATGTTACATGAATAGTTCTCAAATCACTAGTCGAGATTACCCAAACCCAACTAACAACCTCTATCCAACAAGGCAATTTGTTTTACCTCATGTAAATCACGAAATTTTCCTCCTTAATATCATTTGGGAAGACGATGTGAGGTAAGCCTCACATCAAAAAACTTGGTTGTGGAGAAGTGGAGAAAGTTGTACTTTTGTTGTTGTGCATGTGCATACCATTGTGCCTTTGCTAGACTAGTCACTATCAGTCCTCTCAAGTAGCATTTCTCAGCTTTGCTCACAAACCATTATTCCATTATGGATGTAAAATGGTGTGTGCCACACCAGTGTTCAGAGATAAGATATGGATTATGCATTCATGGAGTACTTAGGTAATCTCAACGACGAGTGGTAGTGGTATAGTGCGAGTGTGGTGGTTGGGAGACATGAAAAACTCTTGTCGAGCTATATATGCGATACGATACGATGTGATACCAAAACCAGATCCTATACATCCCATTGCATTTTCACCACAGTCCCACTCCTCCTTCTATATAGCATCACCACCACCACACACACACCATCATGATCATTACTGACAACAGCACCTCGATCTTTTTGAAGTTTTTCCTTTGTATGAAAATCAACACATCAGACCATTATCTTCACACCACATCACCCTTTCCTCTCTCTCTCTCAGCCTCTCCTTTTCAAAGTGCATTTCACTTTTCCCGATGATGATGATAGAAAAGCATAAGCATGTTTACATGGCTATGCATGCTTGCCTGCATCTCTCAGTATTACATTACATTATACTCACCCACTCTCAGTCCCCACTTTTGAATTCGATCTGTTGGATAATGGGAATGCTGTGTAGTTCTAGAATCTAGAATGTTGTAGGAGGTGCGTGTATGTGTATATGAGCAAGGAGATGAGTGAACATTGAACACAAACGATCTGATATTATGCTGGTGGCGGTCTGCCATCCTGTCAGCTAAAACCGGGGAATAATATTAAATATATGAGTATGCATGCTACCGATGCAGTAGTGCAATCCCATTGAAATGTTGAATGACATTGTGTGGGGAAGTAAAACGATTTTTTACTGGAAAATATAAAAATGGCATTATGGATCACAAAACATTATAGATAATTCCCTTCCTATCTCAAACACAGTATAGTACCAAAATGCACTTTACTTTTCTCCCCAACAACAAAAATGCCATCAGGCATCTTTTTCCAAAGCGCATTGTGGAGGAGGGATATAGGGGTCTACCAGATGTGAGTTGTGATGTGATCCCGATTGAGCTTCCAACGCATATTGGAACATGACACATCATTTTAAACTTTATAGGCTTGCTCACTGCTCACTTGTGTATGAAGTAATGACGTGTGTGTGACTCTGTGTTATATTCAGCTAAACTTCTACATTTGTTCGCTCTTTTCCTCAGGAATCTGAAAGTTTGGGAGGTCGCTCGCACGCTTTGAGAGATAAGAGCACTTTTCGGAAATTAATTGCTGGATGACTAAACTCAAATGTAAAGTACTTATATTAATATATGTGAGCAACCATATTAGATTCCGCTTGGAATATCATTGATGTGTAGAATTTAGTCATTATGTGCAAGTTGATATATCATTTCATTTGTTTTCAAACATGATGATGAGTATTTTAACCGTTTTGTTACGCAGGAGGGTGGAGCACACACTCTTAGCAAACGGTGAATTGAAGTATTATGGTTCATAGTCATATTTTATGCTTATAATTTCGGTATTCTTATATGTGGAATGTTGATACGTTCAATTTATACAATTTAATTCTAGAAATGTAAAGCTTATCATGCTAGATGTACTGTGGCATGCAAATGGGAACTGGATAAAAGTAATACGGTCTAAGCACTTTATATATCTCTTGTCAGTTGAGCTTATATGGGTATAGCCCTTTGGTATAGCCATGTAGTAAATGCGGGAAAGAAAGTAATGCACAAATCGTATTATTTTGAGAGCTGTTAAGTCCTCATCGTCATCCTCAACGGAGGAATGATGGAAAACTTCATGTAGTAAATGCAGGAAAGAAAGTAATGCACAAATCGTATTATTTTGAGAGCTGTTAAGTCCTCATCGTCATCCTCAACGGAGGAATGATGGAAAACTGTATAATCCGGATGAGAGTTTCATTTCTCATCACAGCACATAACTTTTTTTCTTTTCGACTATATGCCGACGTATATATAATACTTCACTTCAACTTTCACTATTTTTCCAAGATTACACTATAAATGCTTTATTCCAGAAGGTTGTACGACCAGAGAATTCGTCATATTAACTTAAAGTTAGATGTACTTTCCCAAAAACTCATCATTTCCGTCATTCCGCATTCAGTTTCATCTAGCCTGTTCATCCTCACAAGCTGTAAACTCTTACTGCCATCACTACGTCATTTCATCATAATACCCATCCAGAAAAGAAAGTAGGAAGCTCATCATCAGCACGAATAAACTTTAGCGTGAACATTTACTTCGGATGAGTTTGGCATTACTATTACTCATGTATACAGCTCATATTCATATCAAGTCCAATTCAAAAGCAAAAAATCTTCGCAACAGTTAAAACCAAATACATCACGTATGAAAGCCAAATCATATTTTTAAATATTTTTGTCATCTTTCGTCTTTCACTCATATTCAAAAATAAAAATTGTCACGAGCAAAAGTCAAGGACTTGGCTTCCTTTCCATATATCTTGCGTAGTACATTAACATTACATATAAAATAATACGGAGATACTTTGTATTAACCAAATCGTAGAAAAAAGAATGAAATAAAGGAAACAAATAAGCTTGAACTTTTACAGCTTTTCACGCATTCTGTAATACCAGCTGCCAGCTCAGAAAAATAACGAATTTTTCATATCCTCCTTTCCTCCTCAATATGAAAGCCAAATCATATTTTTAAATATTTTTTCATCTTTCGTCTTTCACTCATATTCAAAAATAAAAATTGTCACGAGCAAAAGTCAAGGACTTGGCTTCCTTTCCATATATCTTGGGTAGTACATTAACATTACATATAAAATAATACGGAGGTACTTTGTATTCAACCAAATTGTATATAAAGGCTGAAATGAAGGAAACAAATAAGCTTGAACTTTTACAGCTTTTCACGCATTCTGTAATACCAGCTGCCAGCTCAGAAAAATAACGAATTTTTCATATCCTCCTTTCCTCCTCAAAATATTACTTCCAATTATTATATTATACAACATGCAAAATAAACTGTAAGTTTTGGCAGTAAAAGAGGAAGTGTTACGTAAAAGATATTGCCCTTCCCTCCGTTTACAAGGAGAAGTAAAAAAAAGGAGCAAAAAGCGGGAGGCCAATAAATCAAAGGATTATTTGCTCACTGTAATAAATGGAGAGACAATGGGAGGAAGAAAATGCCAAGAAAATGCATGTCTCTGCCAGCTACACTAAAATGGGCAATGCAATAAGTCGCCCTTCATAACTGAAACGAAGAAAGTCAGTGGCAGAGCCACACAGCATAACAGAAAAAAGCGTGCACAGTGCATTATATACACACCAAAACCATTCACAGTGCCATGCCGAGACCACTGCGTTTATTTTTTGTTCATTTTATATCGTTTTGGAAAGGAAGTTTAGTACATATATACAGTCCTATAAATACATATTACGTTTATTTATAAGTACTACAAATAAGGAACTATCGTTATATTTCCTTATATTGAATGTGTAATTTTGTGTGAATTGTCGTTTTCTTGCTTTGATGCAAATATGACGAGGATGATGAGGATAAGACAAAAAAATAAATGACTTTCACTTCAAAGCTAAAAGAGAAAAGAACTATATACGCCATAGAATTTGGACGGGAATAAAAATAATGTGTGTGTAGCTTTTGCACCCTTTTTTGCTGTTGTTACAGTTTGTATTGTCACGCCTATCTATCCTTATTCATTTTCGTGACTGTGTGACTATATAGTGTATATAGACAGTCGGAGAAACGACAAGACAAAAACTTCGCTGATGATGATGATGGTGACAGCAATCAAGAAAGAAAACGAAACAAGTGCAAATCCGCTTCTTATTTTCTTCGTCTTTTGCTTCGCTCAACGAAATTCATGCTACACACAAGTCTCACCAATTTAAGAAAAAGGGAGAAAACAAATAATAAATGAAATGAAATGTCAACAGACAGACATTTTTCTTTCGATGCTTTTTTGTGCTCCGTTTGCGCCAAAGTCGACAGTTCATTTGTAGACTTATGAGTTTTCCCTAAAAAACAATGTTGTCCTTTTATATTTATAGTTTTCTCTTGATGTGGTTTTCGTGTTTACGTTATAAACTGTTCACTGTTTGAGTATTTATATGAAATTTATTTTTTATGCGTTTCTTTTCCTCTGCAAAGAAATTACCACCATGAAAGTTAATTCGTGCAAAGCTGGCAAATCATAAATCATGGGAATTACGTTTTGGGTTGGAAGATGAAAAAAAATTTAGTACCTAAATCATTTAATTTCTACACAATATATACGATAGTACACTGTTAAGGAAGTTTACTCAAAAAAGTATCAAGAAAACCGAAGGAAAAACACGTTAACAAAAAGGAAGAAAGTAAAAAGAAATATATACATATGAATGTATATGAAATGGTTGAATGAACAGCCAAAAATCAACAGTAAAATAAACCCGTCCACTTTTCCACACTTCTTTTCAACACTTTTCCCCTTGATCACGAGTTTGCCTTTAAGTCATGCGTATATTTATATCTGATGAAAGCAAATGATAAAGACTGCAGCTGCATTTAGTAGGCGGAAAAAAGTTGGTGTGCAGGCTCAATGCATTAAAATAACTTTAGAGAGGTATGCTTTCGTATTCTTCATTCCCTCTCGTGAGTGTGGGTGGAGTAGTAAAAAGAGCAAAATTTAAAAGTGAATAATAAAACGAAGAAGCTAACATTTATGTAAATGAGAAGGTGTTATTCCTTATTTTAGACACGGACGCGTTTTTGGTATAATTACATTCATTCATATTTAGACATGTGCGAGTAGTGCGTATAAGCCAGTATTTATGTAAATGAGAAGGTGTTATTCCTTATTTTAGACACGGACGCGTTTTTGGTATAATTACATTCATTCATATTTAGACATGTGCGAGTAGTGCGTAAGCTCTAATCATAAGAAAGTTGTGAAAGTGAGTGACACGAGTCGCCACTAAAATGGTAGTAATTTTCATATCAAATAATTGAGAATTTATTGAGCTCTCTTTCTCCGTAAACTTTTTATTCTCCCCTTTCTTTCTTATTTTCTTCTGTTTGCAGTAGGATTGGTGTTTCCTGTTTCATGTTTCCAAATGAAATCATTTCTCACTCTTACGTTTTACTCATCTTGTCATTCCTTTCTTTAGGGGAATGAATAAACGAGAAGAATTTATAGAGAAAATAAATAAATAGCAACTTTTTAAGTAGAATAGCAACTTTTATATATGCACATCCCTAAATGCAGTTCTGTCTTGGTTCTGTCTTGTTGAATATATTTCCCTTTAAGTAAGAAGTGAAGCCAGTTTGTTTCCTTGCAAGTTTCACTGTCACGTCGGTATTTGCTCCTGGTTGTCTTTATAATACTTTAATTTCCTCAAGACGAGTTTGTTCCTTGTTACTGCATTCTTAATCAGAGCGTAAGCCATAGTGTTTTTCCTTGCAAGTTTCACTGTCACGTCGGTATTTGCTCCTGGTTGTCTTTATAATACTTTAATTTCCTCAAGACGAGTTTGTTCCTTGTTACTGCATTCTTAATCAGAGCGTCTTGCTGTGTTGGCTGACTCATCCTACTAGTTAGTTATAGACGGACAATACAAATGCACCGAACTACACAGAACTTTTATATCTATCTCACGCTGCGGCAGAAAACTAGTAACGACATGATTCCTAAGGCTTTCCATTTTCAGTACGACTTTCACAAAAGTCATTACCACCGGCTTTGGCTTTAATTGCAGGGAGCCACACACCACTGGTATCATCATCAAAGGATATAATTTTCATGTGGTGCATTCCAAATCCCAAATTATTGTAGAACGCATGCAAATGCATTCATTCTTGGAGAAAGAAGAACGTTGCATAATTTCATTGCCTTTTTGTTCCACGAAAGCCTTGCTTAAAATCCAATATAGCTATATTATTCCAGTAAAATACAACTGTACAAGGCTAACTTACACCATGTCTTTCACCGTTTAGTTTTAGTTTTGATAATAACCTTCTACACAAGGTTCTTGAAAATATGCTTGATTGTGACTGTACGTAAGCATTTTATCTTTCCACACACCTATACCAATTCCACGGAGGAGCACGAGCCAAAACTTCAAGTTGAACATAAGTTTTTGTGCGGAAAAAGCCACCCAAAAGTGCTACGTCGCGTTCCAAATCTTCTTCAGAACCTAAATTATGCTTGAAAGTTATACGCGAATTGCTTATCTTCAATCTAGATTCCTCCACACGCATATTATATATAACACCTATTATATATATATGAACAAATTCCCAATATACATGTAAAGTTTGAGAATAATAATGGTGAACTTTTCCGTGGGGAATATTACATTACATTACATAATATTAGATTATTCCTAAACTTTTCCTAGGGATCATCATCATCAGTGAAGCGAAAAGCAACCAACCGTCACACAAAAGGTAGAGAGAGAGTAGGGGAGACTCTTTGGAGCATGAGGCAGAACAATTTCGTTCTTTTGAGGAAGGATACATGTATTATATAGCTTCTCAGAATTATTTGTACCTCAACTCTCTACCTCCACCACCCAGAGAGCAAGTCAAAGCCAATATCGGAAATATTTTAAACCTTTTGTTACATCAAATATCGAGTGAAAACTGGCAACTACGATTATTTGCCAGTCAATGGAATGCAAAGTCTTTCCCACAAAAGTGTAAGCAACTTTCTATATAAGTATAATATGGTGGATCTAATAAAATGTCATTTTGTTC
Organism: Orchesella villosa; assembly: GCA_036850725.1. NCBI lineage: Eukaryota > Metazoa > Arthropoda > Collembola > Entomobryomorpha > Orchesellidae > Orchesella > Orchesella villosa. Next base: position 6,251 of record JAANSM010002945.1, on the reverse strand, counting down.
TCAGTGCAAGTTGACTGGAAAAAGGGGAACTTTGCCGTTTGTTGGTTTGCCTAAGCTTATATATAACTTTTGCGTAATAATGCAGAGAGCCAAAGCACACACGGGACTAAAGAGAGATGGGATGCGATGCGACACAGTGCGTGCGTCAATGTTGTTACGTGTTACATAATCCTGAAAAGTCAATTCAATAAGTTGACTATTTTGTACAATCCATTTTCTCCCTACTGCTTCAGCTCCCACTTCCCACTCACGCGGTGTGTATGCCCATATTATTAATATTACTTAAGCTCACAGAGCGACATAACTAGACAGATCCTCTTTTCTTCTTCTGTGGAAAGGAGACTTTGGTCTTGGTCTCTGGGTACAAAATACTGAGTATAAATGTAGATGTTTGAGTTGAGCATTGAACGCAGAGGGGATATAAGTAAGTACATTTCATGGCTTTAGTGGCTGTGTCAATGTCATTCAGGATTTTCCTTGATGATTATGATGGGGATGCGGTTTCTCTCCCTCAACCAAACAAAGAGAGTGAACTAAAACTTGAAGTAAAAGTGAACTGTGTTCCGATTCCCTTTGCTTCAGCTCAGTAGTCATTGTCAACATCATTTTCATAATTTGTGACAAGTTTCTCTCTAATACCTCGCCGTATAGATGAAGTCAAAACGAATAGAAAAGACTTTTGTGTGAAATGAACTGTAGTGGAAATTATATGATTGTTACGGATTCTAATGGGGAACATTTATATTATGGTCATTTTCATTCTGAGCCCAGAAACCAATACTTAAAAAGAATCCGTTTGTCATCGTATCATAATTATACGTAAAATCTTCCCCTTTTCAACTTCATTACCTTTTAACTTCCCCGGTTTGCACCGCAGTCATTCATTTCATGGGCTTCTTAAAAAGTTTTACCAAAATGCCAAATTTATACTGAAGGTTTATATTGACTGAACAAACAAATATTTCCTAGCATTACCTCAGTCAAGCTTTTGTAAATAATTCTTTGAGAACTAGCAAGCTTCATTTCCACTTCTGTCGCATGCTGCGCTCATTCAAGGCTTCAAATTAATAATTTTGTGATAGAATCAAGGTCAGTTCTTATAAGCTCTAACATAGCGAGGTTACTGACATTTTCATCATATATCACACAGGCCACATATATAATTGCATTGGTCTATTTCACAAGTTTTTGTTTTTGTTGTATAATAATTGGAAACAAGAAATCCTCATTTTCCACCATGTTTTGGAAAATGCATGTAATTAATAAGGGCATACACAATAGTTGATAGTTCAGAAAAGGAGAGCTTAAATTACTTATATTAAAAAATCAGCTTTTTGTTTGTTTCATGTTTTGTTTTGTGTTCCTTAAAAAAATACACAATATTCTACTCAGCAAGAGCTAATAACATTAATTTGTGTCCTGTTTGGTTTCAAATATTATTACACCTAATATCCCCACGCAATCCAATCCCACCACATTATCCTAAATAGATGTTAGTGCCCACGCAAATGTAAAATAAAACCGTATTGTAAGTATTGCATTGCATTGAAATTGAGCTAGAGACGACATAATAACAGGATTTGCTCTGTAGTAAAATATAATACTCTCGTTTGCTTTTGTAGACAGACTGTAATGTTAGACATGGTCCCTCCACTCCATAGTCCATATAGCCACAGCCTGTTGAAAATTAATGCTGAAATGAAATGGAAACCAAAAAGAGTACAATATAAACATGAAGGGAAATTGCAAACTGCTCGTTATTTCCACTATTATTGCAACTATTTTCATTAAGGGAAAAGAGAAAAGTACGTCAGAGAAGCTAAGCAAAAAGGGGAAAACTTTTTTTTACATTTGTTTTTATAGGAAAACAAGCAGGTCACTTTATATACACACTCTGCTTTTTCTATCTCGTGTTTTCTCTCAAAATTGCAAAATTGCAAAAGCTCCAGACTTTCAAGTTATCAAGTATGCATGCATGTGTACACAATACTAAAGTCTCCTCCTTCCCGAAAGGATTCCAAATTAAAGTAATAATGCCTACACACAAGAACACAAGTTCATGTTATGAAAGAGACGTGCATTAAAACACAAAACACAACTGTTTATGGGTATATAAGTATAACGCTTTCATTTGGTTGGGGTTTTTTGGGGCACACCATTTTCCCTGTTGCTATATTATACACATGTACGGATTTTACATTCAGTAAAGAAAAAACGTCGTGTTTGCTCAGATGAGCAAAACGGCAAAACCGAAACGAAACTTGTACTCAACTCCCGTCCTGCTTTTCCTTCATGACGCGACGCTACACAAGCAGACCATAATATTATACGATTTTTTTTCGAACGAACGAGAAACGAAACACAAAAACATGGTAAGTGAGCTTGTGTACATTGTTTTCTACTTTTTTGCTCCTTTTTTGTCCTCTTATTCATTCTCATATATAAAAGTACATTCTTCTGCTGATATGTATTGGGTACGCGTCACAAAATGTTGGTTTTGCATGGATTCGCTTAAAAGTTAATGGTGTTGGCGGTGGCATGGCATGACTTGGCCTATGTGTACATGACTATATATACTATTGTATTCATCCTATCACAAGAAAGAATAAGGTGGATGGTGATGGTGATGGTGGAGAGGAAAATTCGCGTTCTCTTCACGAGCTGCCACCATTCCACCACCATCACCACCGCACTCTGAGAGTTTTTGGGATGAAAATCGATTTTTATTGTATAGATACACTATATTTAAAGATATATATTATACTCATTCAAAATGCACAATATTATGATATACATAAAACTAAAAAAGACTTTTCTACTTTTGTCTCTTTCTCTTGCTCTCCTTCTATATTATTGCCTTTTTTCCCGGATATCACTTTGGCTCCTCCACGACACAATTTTTCATAACTGATATTGGATTCTAAAAGACGAGAAATGTGAATTCGTAAAAAAATATATGTAAAGAAAAAAAAAGTCGTAATCATAATGCGAAATAGTAGTGGGCAAACGAAATGAAAAGTGGAATAAATGGAGGAAGAGAAAGGAGAGGTGGAGAGAAAAGCTAAATTATTAAAAAAGTGAAAGTGGTAGTAAAAATGAACACTAAAAAACTTTTTTTTATTGTATACTATGTAAAACATATATAAATTCATGTAGGTATTTTTCCCTTGTCACTCTTTGTTTGAGAATGTTGGAAATAATTGAAAAGTTTTTGGAAGCTAGTGAAAATTTGAACAAGGAATAGTTTATATTGTACATTACCTTGTTTTATTCGCAAACTCAAAAAAACATGTTCCTTTTCACTGTTCACTGTGCTTCAAAAACTCTCTCTCAACTTGTTTTTGTTTTAGTGCATTGCATATCCCTCACAGCTATTCTGTTCTAGTGTTGTTGTAAAGTATTTTTCGCTACCCATCAGTAATTTTGGCTCTGAAAGGTTGCAAAACTTATTGCAAAGGAATTCGAAAAGTTTTTTTTATGTGAATTTGCTTTCCCTGAATTGGATGATGGATTTTCAACATGGAATCTCCTATCTACAACCTACCTAAGTTGTATATGACGTAAATGTTAAATATTATATTATTATATGGCTTTAAACATTTAAGCTCCGACACAAAAATAGTATGTATCTACATTGCAATCTGCAACCAACCACTTGAATAATGTAGCGTATAAGCTTCAGCTTCTGCAGATTTATTTGGATTGATCCTTGGTGGCGGTGGGAAGCCGCTCATTTGGCAAATTCATATCTACGTCGGATTTACAAGGAGAAAGAAAGGGCCACAATCACGTGATTTACTTGGGATTTTATATATTAGCCTTCCAAACAGTAAAAAACTACTTCCGTGATTCCAATTTGCTCTTGTGCAATTTTCCACAATTGGATTTATGTCCTAAAGAAATTTTCTGCTCTTGAGTCTTGAGTCTCAAACGTCAACCTCAACTCAAGTACATGATTGTCTAGCATATACCAAAAGAGGGTGAAAAAGGCGCAACATGACTTTATATGTGTATGTGCCTTTTGAGCCTGGAGGAAGAATGCAATTTCCAGCTGATTATACTTGCTTATTCTTCCCTAAATCCACAATCCAAAAACACTAGTCTTTTTCCAGTTTTAGCTAGAAAAGGAAAGAGATAGAAAAATATCGAGAATTTTTTCGAGAAGGAAAGATAGAGCTTAACTGGTGATATGACTGGGAGTCAGGAAAATCGAAGAGTGAATGGGGAAGTGAAGTGAGTGAGAAAGTGCATAAATATACAGACTACTCACTCGTCCTTATCGATTGCTTTTGCTCTTTCAAACCAACCAACTTGCACACACACACACACACCAAAAAAGGTTCTGGCTGACGAATAGGTTTTTGAATAGAATGGTTTCTCAGAAAAGTACTATATAGACGCTTGCATAGTGTACTACACGAAGAGAGTTTGGTGTATAAAAATGGAAGCATGGAAGCTATGCACACGCACTTTTTTATATGTTGCGTTCAAGTATCCAACAGGCAGTTTGGAAAATTTCATTTTACTACTCTCTGCTTTCACTTTTGCTACGCATATACAACTACATGCACCATCGCCCTTAGCTATCCATACGCACTTTTTTATATGTTGCGTTCAAGTATCCAACAGGCAGTTTGGAAAATTTCATTTTACTACTCTCTGCTTTCACTTTTGCTACGCATATACAACTACATGCACCATTGCCCTCAACTGCCTCAGTTTTTCTATGAACCTTGTCTTCCTCCTCCTCCTCATCATCATCATTCTGGTTCATCATTCTGCTCCCTGATAATATTACACTTTTATGTGTGCATCTGTACTTATATATATTCTTTCTGAGTACATCTGCAACATTTCTTCTATAAGAATTGCATCAAATATAGCTTTATCATGTTTTTGTCTGCTTCTATTAAAATAAAAGGATTTTTTTTTCATTTTGTAAGTCGTTGTGCAAGCATTGGCCCAGAGGGACGAAACTCAAATAGAAATATATACAGAGTAAATTTTATATATAGTTTGTACTGCAGTAACAAGTACATACATTGAGCTTCCACTTCAACTTAACTGGTAACTTTCACTCACTTTCCCTTTCCCATTCTTGCTCAAATCGTAGCAGTCAAAAAAGCTAATGTGAAGAGAACGTGTAGGACTTTCATTTATATGAACAGATGTAAAAACGTGTGGTATATAGTAGGACGTACGTGTGTGTGCAGTGTGCTAAAGAATTTTCACACAATAGTTGCTATACACATTCTATATCATGCGTCAGTATGTGTTGGAATGAGAAATAATTCTACAGAGTGTAGAAGTGCCGCGTGCTTTGACGATATCTCACTCATTTTATGTATTGCCGAGAAAACTGTAGGAGACCATGGAGCAGTTAAGGTGGTAACTGTATTTACAAGCCTGTAGAGCACTTCTTTGATTCCTTTTGCTTTCTACTTCTTCTTTCTTCATGAAAGAACAACTTAACTAAGATTTTTGATACATATATATAAGAATATAGTTATAGTTCGCAGAAAAAAGTAGATGAAGATGAAGAAAGAACATATAATAAATATATATAGGTATGCAGTAAAGAAGCGAGAGTGTGGAAAAATAAGAAAAAATTTTCCTCTTGAATTTTCTTCTTTCTCCTGTTTCATTCACTTTCTTTTTCTGCGTCTCCTTTTTTCACTCCCGTTTTCCTCCTCTTCCCTTTTAATTCGTTTTGCAGAGAAAAGGAAGACGGGAGCAGCAAACAACCTTGTAAAATCAGCATCTGCCTTGAACTATGTGTGTTGTGTATATACCCTCCACACAGCTGCTTCCACTCTCTCACTCTTGGAGAGAAAGCGGGATCCCATTTCCATTACAATAGTCGTTCTTTTTTCCTTTTTACTCTCTTTCTCTCTCTCTCAACTTGACAACTCTCCTCCGTGAACGACTTTCCTTTCACTTCTCCTATATGGTGAATAATAAAAAGGAGGAAAAAGTGTGTATATATGTAGTATTTGCCAGGAATCTTTGAATATATGTATGTTTCAAAGTGCGTGTAAGCAATTTCAACTTGTGTAGTTTGGAAAATTCAATGTGAGAAAATGTGTAGTTGAATGCAGGAGAGAGAGCACATTTATTGAACGACAAAATGGATCCCTGGCGGTGAGCAGTGAGCACAGATGTTTCTCCATTCAACTTCTCTTCTTCCTCTAATAAAGTTATGTTTAGGGACAGCCAACAGCCAGTTTGACGTCACATTTGTGTACAATTCT
>JAANSM010002944.1:0-13885 GCA_036850725.1 Orchesella villosa | reverse complement strand
AAATGAAGAGAATACTAAAACAGTTCTATCAAAACGATCTTTTCTTTCTCGACGCACAAGAATAATGGTAGAAACCAATGAAAAGCTTGAGAAAAAGAAGGAAAAAGATGATGGCTGCAGTGACGACAGTGACGAGCTTTTGTCAAAATAACGAGCTTTAATTCTGGCTTCTATAAAAGTAAAACATTTTCGTCAGATTTACATTCATATACGTAATAAATTATGCAAAATAAGTGTGAAAACATAACTGTATACATAATTATAATAATTATTGTTTTTCCTTTCTGTCTTTGGTTTCTTTTTTCATAATTTAATGTAAAATACATAAAGAGACGTGACGTAATACTAAGATTCAATTGAAATATTAAGAAATGACTGCTCTAAAAATCATATAAATTCAAATGTTGTAAATAAAATATTGAGAGTTTGGAAATTAACGTTTATGGAGGTTTGACGTCATCCTTGAGTTATTTTTGGGTTGTAATAATTAATTCGAAGAAATAGGTCGGTTTCCATTTTGTTTGTAGATATTAATAAGAAAAATATGTTGCTAACTATACAAACTTTCATAAATCGCTCGAGCGATTGGAAAAGAAATATTTGGACCCGTTCTATTGGGTTTCGTACACTGCTTATAAGCATCATCAGAATTCAGATCCTTGAGAGCAACCCCTCCAAACCCTGAGCGAAGAATCCAGGATGCCTTAAAATGTGATTTCGTGTTATTTATTTATCATCATGTCTATTATAAAACTTGTCATTCAATTTCAAATTATAAGTTGGTTATGTGGTTATATACCTTCGCTTTAGAACTTTGTTCATTTTCAAACGAGATCCATTCTGCCCCTTCATAAGCATACAGCTCCGCAGTCACATTATTAAAGACTTTGGTGACGTTAGGCCGCATTAAAAATTCGCATATTTCTGGAAATGTGACGTAACCTTTATCCCCCGTCACACCTAACCCTTTGGCTAAGTCATAATAGTCGTGATTCTTTTGATTCATGAGTCTGTAATGAAAAGATTACATATTTCAGATTGAAGAAAGCATTTCCTCTCATGCAGTTTCCTACTTTTTATAAGCTTTTATTTTACGTGTAAGATCTGCCATAGGATGGAATCCCCACAATAATTTTTGATGCCGGCATTCCATTCTGATACCAATAGTTTGCTGACCACTGCACATTCAACGTTCTCAGCATTGCAATCTCATTTTTCATATGGAATAGGGGCGAATTCGGACCTAGTAGCGGAGTGTCCCAAGCAAACTTGTGATAGTCGTAGCTCATCAATGCGATATAGTCTAAATACCTTTGACATTGTGAAAAAGAAAACAAAAAATCAATCAGTCCCGATTCTCTATAAAATTTAGTAATCATATCATGGTAAGCACTTTAACAAATCGGTAAGGTACCTGGCAAGGGCTGGAATATCATGATATGCGATATCAATAATTTCTTTTCTTGCCGATACAGCCGCCGTCAACAGCATCGAGGAAGTGTTGTGGTTGCTGTTGATATAATCCCGAAATTCATGTAGAAAGTCTAACAAATAATTGTCTTTGTTCGATGGGACCTTCAAAACATGGAAATCTCCAGCTTACCTCTAAACCATCAAAACCATGTTGGTTTAATGTGTTGATTGCACTCTGCAAAAACCTTTAATTAAAATCATAATAATATAGATCGAGTTGGTGTTTGGCATAGCGCTTTAACGTGTGCTACTGATATACAGCTTAAATATTGTTTATTAACCTTTGACGAGTACTATTTGTAGAAATCATTTGAACAAAACTTTGACCAGTGTCATCATTTATTGATTCCAAGCTGAGAAGAATCTTTAGCTTTGGGTTTACGCGTTTCAATCGGACAATTCTGCTGTAGAACTTCGTAGCCAAAAAAACATTCTCAATAAGTAAAATTATTATAAATTCTAGACAGATCCGTTTGGTTTGTATGAGGTTTGTTTAAGTAGCAAAGGTTTACCTGTATATCATTTAGATCATTTGGTTGTAACGTTAAGTTCACTACTTTGGCACAACACACAACAAGATGTGTACATAATGACACATTTAACGCTTCTGGAAACACGGCATACGGCCTATCATTTAACCGAGGAATGTTGTAGTAGCACATAAGTGAACGAGTAAAATTTTTGCTTGCTTCCAGGCTTAGCGAAGTAGCTGAAACCGTAAGATCATGATCATTGTGTTCAGTGATGTTTACTACGCTTAAATTATCCGTAACAGGTTTTGAAGTGGTGAGATTCTCAGCTTCAGAGCTTGAATTGTCACTGCTCTCAATCGAAGCATCTTGGAGGTTAACAACGTAAAACGAATTTTTCCTATTCACAAGTGTCAAGTGTACTTTCGGAAGAGTTTGCACAAGAAACGATAACGAAATAACAATAAAGAAATGTCTTGGGAGCATTTTGTGACTATATTTTTAAATTCGAAAAGAAAATTGCAATAATTAACAAAATCTACGTTTAATTCACTTATGCGTATGAAAAATTCAGGTGAAACTAATTTTAGTACAAACTACCAACTACAAGCAAATGCCAAATTACAATTTCTCACGTAGACCAGACTAAAAATACAGCCCATAGAACTTTAAACACGTTCAATTTATATATATTTATTACGACTAAAACTTCTTCGGTACACACAGACTATAGACATCATTTATCGTCATCACACATCACATATTATTTTGCTGCCAATGCTGATACAAATGAGTAGACAAGACTAGCTAATAATCTCATTTACCAAACCACAATTTCCTCTCAATCTCAACATATGCACATGGTTGTTCTCTTCTTGTTGACTGAAATAATTGTGAAATTCATCATACATTTACAGATTGACTTATAGTCACGTAACAAAACATCACATCACGCGTCATGACTTAACTATATAAGTAATGGTAAGTTGCAAGTAAGTAAGCTAATACTAATCCCAATAAATCATAAAGAATTATACGAATTTATATGCTTTTGTAAGTAAAATAAATGTAGAATGTAACATGCACATATATATATTATGGGAAACGCTGTAATACTCCCAAAAACCTTGTTCAATTCATATATATTAACGTAAAACCCCCTCTTATAACTATACAGAATTATCCTCTTCAGCCTTAAAAATCCCATTCACCATTGCCCAACAAATTAGAAATGGTTTGTTTGATGAATGATGCATTCTGATTTGCAAACATGAACCACACACCATATACCACACGGCACACGGACACACTCACGTTTATACATTCAATAGTTTCACTACACGATACACGACATGCAGCGCAGATAGTAGTATAGGCTGTTATAAACGAAATTCAATGAACTAGTAATGGAAGGTTATTGATTCATTATAGAAAATTCTTGGTAGTTATTTACATTTACACTGATTAAAAAGTTACGTGTTTTCATAAACATATAGATAGATATAGATGTACATTTGAAAAAATTGTGAAATGTTTTCTTAGTAAACTAAACAAAGTTAAAAGTTCATATTTGCTATGCAATGTAAAGCCTATCGCATATTGTGTATCGTATGATTTGTATGACAAACATCTCCATCTCGGTCATGAAAGCGTGTGATCTCCAGAGAGCTGCTTCTGTTCTGTTAATGCCCTTGACTCATGAATAAATGCTGGGAAATCCACACCCTGAAAAATCATAGGAAAAAACATTTATATAACTCTGCTTTGTATGACAAACATATCCATCTCGGTCATGAAAGCGTGTGATCTCCAGAGAGCTGCTTCTGTTCTGTTAATGCCCTTGACTCATGAATAAATGCTGGGAAATCCACACCCTGAAAAATCATAGGAAAAAAACATTTATATATCTCTGAATTTTATACTTTGATCTTTGAAATGGAAAATATTATTTGAAGTCTATTTCATTCCGATTGCTTCATCATTTATCAACAATATTGAGTTGTCCAGATCTATTTTTAATGGGCTTTACCTGGGATTTTGCAGACCGCACAAATCCAGAATTTGAAGTGACCGTTACAGCTTGAATTGAATCTCCTGTAGAAAATATGATTATGGACCTCGTTTTGATGTTCCCAGATACAGTGAGCAGTTTGGATTTCTCTGTTAGTTGGTCTGGCACGATGGTGACTCGCTCTTTTAGGAACCTAGCTGCACGTACTTTTTCCTCTTCCCCTCCAACCGTTGATAAAATGGTTTTAAATTCTCTGGCCGCAGTTTCACAACAAAAGAGTTGCCTCCCTGTAACAAAAATACATATCAATTTTACGAAATCACCTTCATTTTATGTCTGTTTACATCCTAAAATTCTTGTGAAATATACACTTTTTTTTATACCTTCAAATATTTTGTCAAGGACAGGCTTTTGTGGTCTCAGTCTCTCATCGTCTGCTTGATCGGATAAAATCTTCTTTTTGAATTTTACATTTGTATGCCCATTGGTTAAATTGGATAGGTACGCTAACAACGTGGATATATCAAGGTTGAGCCGCTCTACTCCATCCAAACTGGGATTGGACATTTTGGAAGGTTTGTTAGAGCTATCCCCAAGAATTTCTTGGCAAATGGGGCTCTTTTGGAGGGCTTGTGTATCGGATTCTTGCAGTACTTTTATTCTGGGATGGAGTTCCAGCTCGGTGTCATCTATTCGCTTCCCAATTACGTCGACTCCCATTGATTCCAGTTCTTCAGCTACTTGGTCGCTTATTCCACTTGTAAATATCACAACAATCTATTTAAAAAACAAATTATTTTTTCAAAAAACCATTCCTTCTTCCGTTCTTCCTCAAAATAAATCTAATCTTAAAAATGAATACCAATAATTACCTTTGGAGGCTTAAAAAGACAAGGATTTTCTTCCGCACATTGCATATAATCAATAGCATGATCAACAATTGATTTCTTTCCGTAACCTCCACCTCCAGATGCGACAAGGGCTAAGCTTTTTGGATTCCTTGCTGAAATCTTGTACCAAGTGTCTCCATCGCAGGACACGATGTCCACGACTAATCTCCCTGTCCGGCTTTCCGAGTACACAAAAGGTTTGAGTACTGCTGAAGGACATTTTGGTAAAATATCATTGTGACCTCCTCCTATGACGCCACCAATTCCACCAAAGCCTTCACTTTTAACTCGATTATTAGCTCTTGGCCAAACACATTTGATGATGGAGAGAAGATGTGGTAAATTACTGGACTTGTCACGAACGCAGTGAGGATTTGCGAGCTCTTTTGCAAGCGCTCTTCGGAGCTTTTCTATTCCTTCAACGTGTTTCAAAAGTGGAGGCACTGGATTCAGTGGGTTAGAGATTTGGCCGTCTTTCCCTAACGACAAGTGGTTTGCTAACCACTCTTCATCATCGTCTTTTATTAGGCTCATTTTGTTTTAAACTTTTAAAATAATCAAGATTCAAAAGTTTTTCCAGTCTCAGCAAATAATAGCAAAAATATTATAGATGCAAGAGCACTCTCAATAGTTTTGGAAATAATCTGTATCTTTGGGTAACAATGGAAGATTCGTATTGCAATTGTAGCACTTGTAATCAATTACAATTTATTGCTTCTTTGTGCCCAGTGTCCAAAAACGAGACCAGGAAGTATCAAAAGAATATAATGACGTGTGTTTTGTTTTGATTCAGAAAAAAGTGATCCATTCATTCAATGCTAGCGCTAGCCTACAGATGATCCCTTGTTGTCGCAAAGCAAACTGGTCTTGACAGAAAAAAAGATTGTACTGTGTTGCAAGTTGCATTGGATATACCTGCATGTACTATATGTACTTTATATGCATATATACGTAGATACAATATCAGTAATATCACATCTCGCAGAAGAATGAGTTATCCAGTTTTTTAGTATGAGTAGTCTTAAAAAAACTACGGCTTGCATGCACTATAAGGCAGTAGAGGGTCCGAAATAAAGATCTAGGGCAAAGGTGATGTTGGAAGAATGTTTCTGCTCAAGTTCATTAGCAGCACTTGTAGCGTTTGTGCTTTAGATGGGATGTCTTATTAGAATTTATAGCATCGCCAACGGACTATGGGCTAAGTAGTCATTTATGAACCCATTGGTGACTTTCATTTCTCGATTCTGTATCTTGATCGGAACACTTTGTATTTTAAAAGATACAGTTATAGCTACAATGACAAAAATCAAAGCCAGTATTTATTTTGATATTTGGGGAAAATAAATATTTTATCATAGATCCATTTGCCTTTTCAATTGGGTAGTGTAATGTTGTATCAGAAATGAAAGTCAACAAATAAAATTTTAAGTTTTTAAATTGTTTATTACTTTTACTGTAAACTTTAATCTCCCGTTTTTTTGGTTACCAATAAATATTACGTAAACTTTGGCACATTTAAAATTAACTACTTACTATATAAAACATACAAGGTTAAAAAGTTAAATATTTAATTGCATTTTTCAAAATCTCTTATTATTGCTACTTCTATACTTTACGATGCCGGTTTAGAGTAACAGCCTATTATCACATTACGTTACTTTTTCTCTTTCATCAAAAATGCTTACTCAGACTTCCCATGACTTACAACAGTTTCCTGCGCATCTTCTCTGGGAATATCTTTATCTCCCCATCCCCACGGGGCAGGTTCAATGTCTCCAACATCAAGTTTATCAATGGCCATTTGGTTTTCATTGAAATCAGTCTTTATGTTTGTATTTATGTCCTTGTCGCTTGTATCTTCGTTTGTATCAACACCATCATTTTGAGTTTTGTTCTCCTCCTCTTCCTCCTCCGCAGATAAAGTAGCATGAGGATGTGAACCATCTCCAGTTCTCGCAGCTCTCCTCCTTATAACGTGATCAGGTACAGTTTTGAGATCATAAGCCCATCCGATTTTCGCCATCAAGTCGATAAAGGCAGTTGCGAGGTTGCAAACATAAAGACCAACATCAGTTGAGCGATAATCCCATGGAAAAACCTATACAAAAATATAAATTAATGGAAAAATTAAGAAGGACAGTGCAAGCTTGAAGCTTGTATTATGTAAGGATTCTTTCTTACGTGATGAAAATTATGCCATCCTTCTCCAACAATTAATAGCGATAACCACGTAACGTCTGCTGGTCCAATGTCTCTGTGAATTTAAGGTTAAAATGGCTTTAAAGTAGTTTGCACGTACTCTATAGTATAAATAAGCCTTCGCCTAGTAATTTTTATTGCATTGTAAAAATTCATAAGGTCATCTTGTCATACTTTTGGTATGGCTTTCGTGTCCAAGTGTGTGCTACGCTATTTCCAAGCGAGGACGTATTGTATGATATCACGAAGCGAAGGTAGTTCACAGAAACACACATGTACAAGGATGGAAGCCAAAGGTAGTATGGGATGAGGATTGGCATGGCGTGGTATAAAATGAGATCGAAAATCCTAAAGTATCTAAAAAATAAAGAGCACAAAGTTCAATTTGAAATTGCATATTTTAACAACCATTATTAATATAGGAAATTGTTATAATTTTGTGATATTTGATACTTGTGCTGAAATGCAACAACTGGATCATTGTGCAAATCCGAAAAATCAATCGTCTTCTCTTTTTCTGTGACTTGTGGATGCTCCTTAACCATTGTCCAACCAATGTGGGTAAAGAAAATCCCACGACTAATGTTATGAGGATCTGCATCAGTCTCAGAATATTTGTGGTGGAGACGGTGGTCCCTTGCCCAGTAAAACAAAGAACCCTAATTAGTGCAAACGATTGAATGAATAGAACAAAATAATTAATATAGGCCCTATATTCAACATTATTATCATTGAGTTCCAAGAAAATGCCTACCTGTCCAGCTAAAGTTTGCATAATCATGAGCATAATTCTTAGCCAAAGTTTTGCCTTATATGATCTGTGTGACCAAAGCCTATGGGCTCCAGCGGCGATTCCAACAGCACTCAAATAAGTTAGCACTATACCTACACGTTAATAAAAATAACATACCATCATGAATAATTCAACTTTATCGCAGCAACTTCACTAATCTAATTGTTGCAGTTAAATAAATTCACATTACCAAAAACTATATGCGGCAGTGAAATCTGCCCAGTAATAAAGAAGAATAATCCCTGGACTCCCATAACATGAGCAAACACCATGTGATAAGCTCTAGAAATCAATTCCAAGTCGCCACCTTTCCCTAATCTTCTCAACATATTTTGTATTTTTAAAATTATCGCCATTATATTGTAAATATTACTTTTAAAAATATTGTGCACATGCTACAATAGGACTAGATTAATTAAGGCTAAGCAGTTAAAAAAATATTCCAATACTGGAGATTTCGACACCTGTTAAAAAGCAGAAACGAATGGGATTTGCTGTATCGTATCGTATGGTAATGGTAGGAAATGATGGGGACACGGGGACAGCCAGAATGAGTATTTTTGAGGGTTTGGATTTTGGATGCAAAGTTTGGAAACCTGAGAATGGAAATTTGTAATGTGAATATTCGTTATTCCAGTAAGATACAATGGATAAAATAAGTTATGTGGTGAGGAGTACAGAAGCATAGCCACTTTTTACATTTCCATTCTTGCTTCTCTATCAGTTCTATCGTGATCGTGACTTTACATTTGCATACTCTTTTCCAGAGGTATAGAAAGGAAGTCAAAGTCAAATATGAATGATCAGGGCTAGGGTACGAGGCATAATGAGAGCTATACGTGTACTTAAATTATTAAAGCATTTGTATAAGAACTCCTGGCTAAACATGTTAATGAATCTTTTACCTTTAGTAATTAAATCAAAGCATGCAAAGTGTGTTGCTGTTTAGTTAAACAAGCTATAAGCTAAACTGAAAGGCATAAGTTTCATCGCTTACATTTATTAGTTTTATTACAATTTACGTGATAATGACGAATATACATAAATTTTCAATATTTCAATTGGAGACAAAACGATTTGTGAAGTAAAACGCCTTCATATAGTAATTTGTATGCTTGAAACTTTACGTTCACAGTAGATCTGATACATCAAGGTTATTCAGAAATTTAGGTGGAATGGTGGATATATTGATTCGAATAAATTGTAGATTCATCTGTATGAGATTGGAGTACGTTGTATCCACAAAAGTCATTCAGGGTATTATGAATAAGAATTTTTAATGCAGACATGCATTTTTATGTATCTCCGAGAAATATAATATTTTGTAGCTAAAAATATGACATTTTTAATCCATGCTAAGAGAAGGCTAGTTAAATGCTCTGAAAATAAATGCCTACAGCACCACAGCCCCTATGCCCTAAGAAATTACAATTCATTGTACTATAATGAATGCAATAATGGACTTTCGAAAACTAAAATTTCTTATAGTTATACGCTAGCGTACAAATTTACATACACTTCTAACAATCTATAACATCATCTATACGTCTATAGCGTCTTTACTTAACCTGCTAACATACCCGTGTATTTCAAATACGCAAACAGCTCAGCGAATCACCATCTCATCATATCACTACAATCACAATAATACTATATACAAGAAAGAAAGAGAAATCAAGGTCAGCCGCTTACTGACACACATTTTCCGTAACAAAGCAATACCTTTACTACACACAGCAAGCATTAAAATGAAGATGAAAATCGCTGGGAGAGCAGCGTCTTTTCAGCAATAGAAGCCCCCTTTGTGAGTGTGCAACACCAACTAAACCTCAGTTTTAAAATGAATCTACACGTTTCCTCTTTAACCACCACAAGCACTACTCAAGTACTTAAGTAAATTAAAATTACTTACAACCCACGGCAAATATAGCTCTAAAGCTAGCCACAGTGTTTGTAAGCACTGTAGCAGGCCTAGAAAAATATGCTTCCTCATCCTATCCTTTCATCTCTTCAACACTCTCTCACTCTTCAAGTCCACTGTTCACATCAGGCTCGTTTTTCTCTCACAAATGCCTATTGCCTATAACCACAATTAAAAAAGGAACAACGGACGGAAGAGAATGCACAATGCAAACTTAATGCATAAAGCCTAAAGGTATCCCTTCTACAAAATGCATTTCTTGATTGCTATTGCTAGTCTGCTCCTTAATTCTCTCCCTTTCTCGCTTGCTCTTGATGAACAATGCCTATCCATTAAGACTTGAAGTATATATGAACGCATTTTTTTCTCATTCTGCATTATATCTCATCGTATTCACAACGCGATTTTAAATTATATTTTTAAACACACATGTGGATTGTGTACTGTTGACTGTAGATTCACATATTACTTGAACTAATAACAGATATTAGTGTACTACCTTTTCTTTATTAACAAATTGACTATCAAGGGAAGGCAAGGTAAAAATTAAATGCAGATGCAGAAGCAGGTGCTACTCCTTTGCTACAGTTCTGTTCTTCTATTCTAAAATTCTCGTTTTAAGTAAGCAGTGTGTGTGAGCAAGTGACTTTGCTTGACGCAAAAAAAGTACATGTAAGTAGACAAGCTTAATTTAATATCTCAATAATCGAAATACAAGCAGGTAGTTTTGCGATTTGCTGCCATTTCATCTGAAATCAGTGGCAAGTTGTGCTTGCTTACCTGAAGAAAAGGGAAATCGAATTGTATTCTGTTGTCAGTCTACTCACCATTTTTTTTGTCTTAATCGTCAATATCGAGTTCCTCATTGTGTTTTATGGGAGTCAAGAGTACATTTTGCAGAGGGAAAAGAAAGATAGTTTCTGAGAGTAGAATCATAATGTGTGTTTAGTGGTATCTGCAGCGAGATCAGTAGTGTGTTGGTTTGGTAGAGTAGTAAAATAATATTATTTTGAACAGGTGCCATCGATAATAATCATAACAATAATGATCATGATTATACGTCAGAAAAGTCTAAAAATTTGGAGTGTAGCTGCAGTGACTAGTGAGAATAAGATTGTTTATGAAAACCAAAACCAAATCTATTAAAGGGCAACAGAAAACCCCAATGCACTGAATAAAATATATTGCAATAACAAAGTTTATTACTGAAATTGACAAGAATTCTCTTTCCTTTCATTGTCTTATTTTGGTTTAACGTTATAGTTATACCTTTATTCTTACAACATAATAAGCATACAAATCTACTTATATGCAGCGTGCATATCTCAATCTTGAGTGCATGAATTTTACGATTTGGTTGAGGAAATAGGGTGAATGGTTGTGCCAGGGGCTACAGTAGTAGTGCATGTGGATTTTGAATCGAAAAAAAAAGCCCCGGAAGTTTACAGGATAGGTGTCTAATTTATTATTTGGTGATTTGTGAAAGTTGAAAATTTTACTGGAAAATTTGCTCAGCAAGGGTTTGATAATGTCGCTGGACATTTCTGTGGATAAGAAGGTGGCTCAATTGAGGGATCTCATTAACGGTTTGCATATAATCACTCATTTTTGAGAACTACTAAATGAAACCTATGTTCAAAATGAAATATTATAAATTGAAATATGATGGTTAACGGCGTCTAGGTGAGCCTCGACTGAAATGCCAAATGGACCATGATTTCTTGATAAAGTTCCTACGTGCAAGGAAATACGATGTTCATGGATCATTCAGGACCGTAAGGAATTCCCCTAATTTAAGCTTAAATGATTATTTGTTAATTCGTATTTTTCTACTAATATTGACTTGTTGGTTGTGTATTATTTAAATGCAAAAAGTTGCTCCAGTACTACGAGATGCGCCGAGGATTAGGAGAGAAGCTAACTCGTTTCTGTCCTGAGGTGTTGAATCCTGTTTTGTCAACGAACATGTTTGTTGTGCTGAAAAATAGAGATGCTCAAGGACGACAGATTCTCCTCTTTAGAGCAGGTTAAGAACGTTTCACATAATGTAATAGTCTTTTTGAAATGGAGTAAATGAGATTATTTTAATTTGTATTTGAATCTTGATGTGACAGAACTGTGGGACCCAACGACTATCAGCTTGGATGATGTATTTCTAGCAGCCCTTCTGATTGGGGAGGAAATGATACGGTCTGAAAAGACGCAGATTCATGGAACGGTTGTGATTCAGGATTTGAAAGGGCTCACAGTCGCGCACGCACGTCAATTCACATTTGCACAGATAAAGAAATGTATTGCAGTTTTGCAAGTAAGCTTTCCTCTTTTTTAATCGGTAATTGGTAATTAGTTACGTTGTGTATGTAGCGAAATACAACATTTATAAATAAATATGCATCTTTATTTGATACAGGGTGCATTTCCGGCCAAATTTAAAGCCATTCACGTCGTGAATCTAGCCATACGTTTATGATGTACTGCTGACAATAGCTAAGCCGTTCCTATCCCGAAAATTGATGAGCAGAGTAAGGACTTTAACGCTGCTAAAATATTTATTTAAGCTGTTTTAATTGTAATTTAAATAGATTTGTCTTGGTTGTGTATTTCTATTCAATCTTGTGTGTATCATTTTAGATTACATTTCACGGCAGCTCACTGAATAAGTTGCGACAAGCCGTTGGAGAAAACATTTTGCCAGAAAGTCTCGGAGGAAATCTGGGAGAGGATGAATCTGCCGATCTAACCTTTGCTCATTCACTCCAGACCAGCAGTCCATACTACGTGGGTATGAAACGAATATCCAATTCAATCAAAAAGTGTATGCTTCATGATTCATATTCGATTCACTTTTAAAAATAAATCTTGTCGTTATTTTCCAGGAATGAGAGATTATGGATATCTTTCTTAATACTGGAATTGGATTCTAAAACGGTGGGAAGTTAGCAATACGCAAATAGCTTCAAATATACATAATATATAATATAGTCAGCGAAATTTATTTATTTATCTTGTACCGTTCCTCTCTTTATCTGTGTAAAGTCCCTGCTCATATAACTTGTTACTGATGTATGCATATAATACGTTTGTACGTAAACCATGTAGTTTGTCAAATATGTAACTATCCGAATTTTGACTGATACACCACTACAGGAAAACTAAAATTAAGAATAAATACTCAGTGTCATTATCTACATTATAATAAAAGTTACATATAGTGTTGACTTAATTTCAGTTCGATGATGTGTATAACTGATTGAAAATTTGAGCATGTTTAAAATCACTTAAAAGGATTTGAGGGAGAAATTAAAATGTGTACTCCGGAGATCCGGATGCAGTCTTGGTCCACTTGGTTGTACCGTACGGAATACTCCCGGTCGGTTTAATCATAATCCAAGTTTAGACAAAACGAATCATGAAAAGCATTAAAACTTAAGTAAATAAAAATTATTCATTTTCTGCAGGTGTTTGCAAGATAAGACATATTTCCGTACATATTTAAATCATTAAACCTTGTCTTCGGTAATGCGTCAGAGAAACGCAGGTGCATGTACATTGTTTACTTTTGTTATTACCAAACTACCTAACTAAACCACATGATATGATAACGATTTCGAACTAACTTCTATGATTGTATCCAGCGGACTATATTTAATCAAGCTGAATGGAGATTCCCAATTCACCTGTTCTCATATCATAATCTTTTACAAATAGTAAAAATAATTTTGATTTGTTTACAACATTCAAAACATATTTACTGACACCTGAGAAAGTTCCGAGAAAACGTTACTTTGAGCATGTTGAAGCCAACCATGCCAATCCGTATTTCTGAGGTATGGACCACCTGAATTGAAACCAGGTAACGCATCGTGAAACGCAGGTACTTTTATAAAAAAATATTGCCCGGATTATCAGCAAGCCACATGTGTTCAGGTAAGGTACTTTTCTGTCAGATAAACTGCAAGATTTTTGTATAAAAACCGAAACGGAGACATAAAATTTTTCATTGTACTTTCACAATTTATCAAGTTCCTTTTATATAACAAGATACATTTTGTTTCAATATAAGTCAAACCTCTCAAACTCTGAAGCTATGAATTCTGTTTCAATTTCCGTTACTTTTTGTCTTCTTGC